>BMAC01000428.1:411574-424164 GCA_014905375.1 Phtheirospermum japonicum | reverse complement strand
ACGAATTGTATAGACTCGATCTACGTGTCGTGTAGATAATCGTAGCATTTTGAATTTCTCAAATTCAATTATTGGTGAGTGAGAATGATGTTTGGAAGTTGAACGGTTGTTTAAGTGCATTTTTGGGTATCCCACATTGAAAGTTAATCAATGTGGAAGGGAGTTTAAAAATGATTACATTTCTTTAGTGGACATCAAGTGGGCCAGTGAGTGTTGTGGACTTTGTGTGAATAAAGCTCACGTGGGCTCTTGGACTTGGGTTCGTCTATCCGCCGATGACGGATCCGAGCCCGGACCCGGACCTTGGTCCTGGGTCTTGGGTCTTGGGCATTTGGCCACCGATTGAGGTGCATTTCCAACGGATTGTCCATTGACGTCTTTAACGATATTTGGTTATTTCCTCGTTCTCGATGTTTCTCTTTTTCTTAATTCTAAGAGAATATGTGAGATTTTTATGGATTTTATTGCAAAAGAAATTATTGAAATCACGATACGCCAAAGCTCGCTCTCTTGTTTTATGTAAAAGTGTACTCAAGATGAAAAGTTCTTAATTTTGAAAGCAAAAGTATTCTTGTTAAAAAACTAGCGAACAATACTATGAAAAAGATTTAATTGAAAAAAATAGCGGTGAAGTTTTGAATACTTACAAAAAGAATATTACAAAAAATACATTGAGTTCTTCTTATTATTTTTGCACTGCATAATCAAAAAATTTTCAAAAACAACTCTTACATTCATAATAATATCACATTAACCCCAAGCCTGAAGAGTATTTTTGTAATTGACGTTTATAAAGAAAAAAAAAATCAAGTATTTATTAAAAAAACCGTTAGTAATAGTTCTTGCCAACGTCCTTAGTTAGGAAACTCAATTTCAAAACAGAAAAGAAAATAAACCAAACATGTATTTACTTGGAAGAGAGAATTTTCAATGTACAGTCAAGAGATTATTAAAATTACACATCCTTTTCAAATCTACTAACATCCACCCAACCTCATTAACATGTGCAATAAACTTAAATGACCAATTATACTATGCAATAGAGTGAGAAAGTCTACTTTGAGTAGAAGTCGAGTTTGCCTATTTTAAACTGGCTCAAACTAACGATCAATTTCTCAGCCTCCTTCTTGTGTTAAGGTTGGAATAAGCACATAACATTTTGAGTAGAAGTAATAGAAATACATCTACTCAGTGATAACTTCTAGTATTTTCCCCGTTCGTTGCACAAACAATTATTTTTAATGTGTAATCTTATGCAATAATTGAATATTGTTATTTTGAATTATTTAGAATAATTAAATAAATGATTATATATGTAGAGTTAAGTTAGATATATTCAAATGGTATAATATATATATATATATATATATATATATATATATATATATATATTATATATATATATATATAAAAGATACATATCAAATTAATCACATTCTCAAAATCTACAATTTAAGATACATATTGCATGTTTTAAAACGTAATATATATATAATATAATATAATATAATAAAATTAAAAAAACTGGACTGATTTTAGCACTACAGTACTGTGTAAAAAGTACAATGAACCTGGACATATAATTGCACTGTGCAATATTAGATCTAAGGCCAGGATTAGTCCCTAGGTTCACACATAATGACGGGAAGTACAATGAACCTGGACATATAATTGCACTGTGCAATATTAGATCTAAGGCCAGGATTAGTCCCTAGGTTCACATATAATGACGGGGTTCTCATTTGAACTCAATCATATATATATATATATATAGAGAGAGAGAGAGAGAGAGACTAGTTTAACACCCGCATATTATGGGATTTGATAAGTGTTTATTAAAAATATTGAAAATGGTAAATACAAATCATAAAGTTATTTGTTCTATTTACAGAAATATTATTTTTCACTATAAATAATTTTTACACAAAAAAAATATATTATTTATTCTAATTACAGTAAAACTGATTTTCACAATAAAGAATATTCATATTTTTTTTACCATGAGTCACGAAATTAGTTGTAAAACCCGTAGAAATTGAGTTTGAAAAAATGTAAAATATACAACACCCGTGTGTCACATGTGAATATTTGATATAAGAAATTAAAATGTATAAAGCAATGATAATTCTATTGAAAAAACGACGTACATTTAACTTGTAGCATATGTAATATTATTTTGTAATAATTTTTTGTTTCTTTTTTATTTCCTGCGTAAGACACTAATTTGTTATTATTATTTATTTTATCATTTTTGTCTCCCTTTATTTTCTTCCTTTTTTACCGAGTAACAATAGTTTTTCATATATATTTTTAATGTTATTTAAATTCATTATATTAGGATTAGATAAATAAAATTAAGTTTATATTTTTTATATTTAATTCCCTTTAATAATTATGTATAACTCTTGTTTTTTTTTTAAATAAATACTGAAAATTTTAAAATAAAATTATTTCAGATTTTTTTATAAATAAAAATTAATTGAACTTATATAGATATTTTAATTAGATATAACGTATTTATATTTTTATATTATAATAATAAAAGTAAGATATTGAATTAGGCAGAGTATGTTAAAAAAAATATTAAATTAGGTAATATAATAAAAAAAATTATTGAATTAAATAAAATATAATATCAAAAAAAATATTAATAGGTAAAATATAATAAAAGAAAGTAAATTAGGTAAATATTAGGACCGTATGACACCGAAGCACAAAACTTTTTTTCAAATCTAGCGAAACATGAGAAACAGACACATAGTAATAGTTTTATTATTATTATTATTATTATTATTATTATTATTATTATTATTATGTATTTTATCTTTTTTGTTTCTTTTTTTTTTTTTGGCGTATATATATTAATAATGTTATTCTAAATTCATTATATTAGGATTAGATAAAAAAAAATTAAGTTTATATTTTATTATTTATTTCCCTTTTGTAATAATTTTGTATAAATCTTATTTTTTTAAATAAATATTTAAAATTATAAAAATAATATTATTTCAACTTTTATTTTAAATAAAAAATAACACAACTTATAATTTTTTTCTATTTAGATATAACTTATTTATATATTTATATTAAAATAATAAAAGTAAGATATTGAATTTGGCAAAATATGTTTAAAAAAATATTAAATTAGATAATATGTAATAAAAATAAAACATTCCAGGCACACATGTTGGGAGGATTTTGTAATAATACATTCTAATTTAACACCCGTGTATTACACGGGATTTATAAAAACAAAATATAGAAAAATATTTGTAAAAATTATAAAGTTTTAAATTTAAAATAAAATATTGAAAGGATATGTTTTAACCCATGCCCTGTTCAATTTATTAATTATTATAATTATTAATTAATATTATATTTTAATGTTTAGGTTAAATTCATTAATAACTATATTTACATACTTATAAAAATTCAAAAGATGTCACATTTTCAATCCGTCTATAATCTATATTAATTATTATTAACTAATTTTATATTTCTATGTTTAGATTAATTTTGTTAATAACTGTAATTACATACTTTGAAATTTTAAAAGGTGTCATACTCTCAACCCTTCTCTCATTGTGCAATTGTCTAATAAATATTAAATAACTATTATTATATAATTTTATTTTTTTTATATTTAGATTTATCATTATTAATATTTAGTTACATACTCCAATTATTGCAAATATATCATAATTTACCTATACATAATATTTAAAATTTTCAAAAATAAATTCTTTAAACTTTTATTATAAATATAATTTATTTAATTATTTTCATAAATAAGTTTTTTTTTTTTGTAATTAAATTACTTCATATGTAATTTGTCTTTTAATTATAATAATCAATTAGACTTTTTTCTACTAATTATATATGACATGTTTATATTTTTATATTAGTAGTATAAAATAAAATTGTTGAATTAGACAAAATATAATAAAAGAAAACTATTTATTTAGGCTAAATATAATAGAAAGAAAATATTAAATTAGGCAAAATACAATAAAAGAAAAATATTAAAATTAGATATATATTAGGCTCGGATGACATATAAGCAACCAAAGCACCAAAAGTTTTTATTATCCAAGCGAACCATACGAAACAAACACATAGATTATAAGGATTTTACATTAATATATACTTGTTTAACATCCGTGTATTACACAGGACTTATCAAAAGATAAATATAAGATATATTTGTGATAATAACTTAATTTTAAATGCAAAATAAAAAATTAAAATAATGTATTCTCAACTCGTGTCTTTTACATGTCTAATCTATTTATTAATTATTATAAATAGTAATTAGTTTTTTATTTGATGTTTAAATTAAACTCATTAATAATCTTAGTTACATACTTACAAAAATTCAAATGCGTCATATTCTAAATCTGTGTCTTATATCTATTTTATTAATTATTATTATTAAATTATTTTATATAGTAATGTTTAGAATAAATTCGTTAATAATTATTAGTTACATACTTTGAGATATTCAAAAGATGTTATATTCCAAACCCGTATCGCATTGTACTGGTGTTTAATAAATATTTATTAATTATTAGTATATAATTTTATATTTTCTATGTTTTTTGAATACATTAGTAATATTTAGTTACATATTTATATTATTGTAAATAACTCATATTTTACCTATATAGAATGTTTGAAACTCCAAAAATAAAATTATTTTAAATTTATTATCAATAAAACTTATTTAATTATTTTCATAATAAAGTTATTTTTGTAATTAAAATTATTTCATATGTAGTTTGTCTTTTAATTAAAATAACTAATTTAGATCTTATATGAGGATGAGCACGGGACTAGAAAATACCCGAACTGTACCGACTTCCGAATCGAACCGTACCGAAACCGAAAAATCTTCGTTGACCATTGACCAATTTCAGAACCAAACCGTTAAGAATTTCTTTTACGGGACGGATCTGAAGATTTTTAAATCCCCTTAAAATCTTTGTACCGAACCGAGAACAGATAGTAGAACCGATTTATAATTATATTAAATTAGTTATAAATCTCATTATATTCGATAGTTAATGAGTAAAATACTATTTTTATTAATCTTGTATATTAATTATTCATCAACTAACAAGTAAAAGTCAAAATTCACAATAATCTAGTAATTTTAATTTATGATTATAATTTGAGCGTAAAACGGAGATTTATCCGAAAACCGAACTGAACCGTACCAAAACCAAAAAAGAATCGTTGACTTTGACTTTTCTCCAAATCAAACCGTACCAGAAAAATAATGGTACGATTCTGGAGATTTCCAAATCTCCGAACTGAACCGGCCCTCTTATCTACTAATTATATATGAATTATTTATATTTTTATATTAGGAGAATTAAAGGAAAGTATTGAATAAGGAAAAATATAATAAAAGAATTAAATTAGGTAAGATACAATAAAAGAAAAGTATTAAATTAAGGAAATATTAGGCTCGAATGACACATAAGCAAACGGAGCACCAGAATTTTTTATTCGTTAAACGAAGCATATGAATCAGACACATAGGTTAGAAGGATTTTGAATTAATATATAGGGTGATGGTGATTTATATAAATAATCAAAATTTTAATATACGTGTGCCCTTAAGGGTACCATACCCCTGTCGGCCCCTACTGCATTTACAACCATATATCTTTTAATTTAAAAAGCCTAAAATTGATCTAATGGCTGTAAATGCACCCCACTAAGCATTTTTTCTATAAAACCAGATAGGGCTCCATTATGGAGCCCTATGATGACATGGCATCCATCCACCGTGTATATGTGTATATATATATATATATATATATATATATATATATATATATATATATATATATATATATATATATATATATATAGGATTGAGATCATGTGGGAACCAATTCCCTGTGTGGAAACTAGGAACCCACATGAGCCTTTAGATCAAATATTTTGTATAGGCAAGATCATCGCATTAATTATATTATTAATATATTTATATTAATTAAAAAGGATTTTTATGTAATTACTCGTACTATCCTAAAATAGCATATAATTAAGTCATTTTATTCCAAAAATCAAGTATCATCTGTTACGTATCTTTTCATATCTCATTCTTTATTTCTTTCCCTTTTTTTTTCTTCTTCATTTTTACTTCTAACTTATTTCCTTTGAATTTTATATCATCATCATCTTTGCAGTTTTTCCTTTTGTTTCTTCCATTTATTTTTTGTCTATTAACAACAGGAAAATTCATTCTTTAGATTGGAATATTTATTTTCTAATTTTTGTGGGGAGATGACATGTCTGCGGAGAGGAATTCTGGGCAGAGACTGAAGACACCGATTTCATGGTGTTGGGCTGGCGATGAAGAAGCGGCTGACGGCGCACGGCGGTTGGGTTGCGACTTCATTCGCGAATTGTTCAATTTCCGTTCACCCTCGTCATTAGGTGTTCCTCCTCGTCGCTTCAGTGTCAAACGTTGAAATCTTGACTATCGGAGATAGCCGCCGATAGACGTTTCGGTAGTGGTTGCAGATGTCCTTGGCGACGGGCCTAGTGGGTTTTGGAGAAGATGGCCTTTTGGCCACTTTTAAAGTATTTTGGGGTTGATCTGCTTTTTTTTAATTCTCTGGGCCCGATTGAATTATTTTTTTTATATTGGATGAATGGTTCGTCTTTCATTATGTTAGCATAACTCTAACATAAAATTAGCATAGAAAATCTTAAATTAGCATAGAAAATACTAATTCTATGCTAATTTTATTATAAAATTAGCATTGTTTTTTGACCAAATAGAGCATAATTTCTTCAATATGACAATACTTTTATATCTGGCCACAGCAGAGAAAATACAGAGACGTCCACCAAATTTCTTTTTTTTTTAAAATATAATTTCTCACATTTAAATCTTGGAGCTGCCTAACATTTATTATAAAATTAGCATAGAATTAGTATTTTGACCATACTTGATAAGAGAATTAGTTTTTTGGCCAAAGGTTTAAGAATGTTTTTTTTTTTTTTCAAATCTCTTATAGAGACTGTTATCAACTGAGACAACTTATAATTGGGAATGATTTAAAAACACTGATTAAATCATGTATGTATATAGAATTGAGATTCGTAAAGTCCTGTTTGAGATTGATATTAATCAAAATATTGTTGTTATAGAATATTCCAAACCATGCACGGATTGTTATATATGTATGATAAAATGATTAGTTTTTTTATAGGCATCTGTAATGATAATTGAAATGTTCGATATAGTATACTTTTTTAGTTTACATTTAATAAAATAATATGTTAGTGATGGTGTCTAATTTGTAAGTGACGTACAAGTATGAATAGATATAGGACTTGTATGCCAAAGATAAAAGTGGATTTCTCGAGTCCCTTTCGTATTCAGGAGACTGTTTTAACCACAAACAAATCGACGTATGAAATTTTGTATCCGATCAAAACTACTTCTCAAAACTCAGTTGCGACTTCAATTTAGGTGATCTTAAGAGCAACACTACCCGAAAATAGGAGTATCCATGACAATATTTATAAGCAAAATACTTTGATGCACAATAAGAGAAAATTATAGCATACTACACAATGATTGAAACACAAGATGAAATAAGGTACGAAACATGAGATTCTGTAATTTTGGGTGCTCACATGCTACAAAAGCATCAAGTTCAAATGCATTCTAAGTGCATCAAAATACTTCGATATGGTCGATTAGGAACATTAAATTAAATAAGCTGGGATGCAATAGAGAACGATAATTTAGCAGAGCTAAATAATCTGCAATAATTTTAAATCAAACTATTTTTACACATTGAACAAAGTATGAAGATTTTTTTAGTACGATATCTTTATAACCATGGCACAGTTGCAGATTCTATATATTAAACTATTCCTTCACATCTCAGTGGCAAATGATCTACCACAACCACACGTTTGAGTAGCGTTTGGGTTCTTGAAGTAAAACCCCCCACCAATGACCGCATCGCTATAGTCCAGTTGCATACTGTACAGAAAGAGGAGGCTATTGGGATCAAAAACTGCATGGCCAGAGATACCAGCACAATGTTAGCATCCCAGAGGAGATGATGAGGTCAAAAAAAAAGTAAAATAAAGTAGGCCAATTATATTAACATATTCTTTTAAAGGTGGGATTCAAGTTACATCTCAGCATTATATTAACCAAAAATATAGGGGCTACCAGTTAATTATTTTTATTTTAAAGTATCACTTTTTTTTTTAAAGATGGAGAAAATGCTTGCACATACCAAAGAACTTTTGCATTTAACGTAAGCAGTCAAGTTTAGTTCCTCACAAAACGTTTATATGCTCTGCAAAAGCATTTAGCTTTGTTAGGAATCCAATCACAAGTTTTGACCTCATTCGGAAACACTGACCATTAACGCATAGCCAAAGTAACCTCATTGCGACAAAAAATTACCTACTATTAGCATTCATACTCATTCTTCTGATCCTACACATTACATACAATCAGCATATCCGTTAGATAAAATTAACATACCACTGCTTATGATAGCATATAGACTACATACAATTAGTATAACTCTAAAATAAAATTAGCATAGAAAATGTTAGCATAACTCTAACATAAAATTAGCATAGAATATGTTATCATCCTCGTCATTAAAAAATACAACAATATATTTAGCAAGACACATACATTACAGTAAAACACAAAATAAACAATTATATAGCATCAATGAAAAATAAGCATCTAATGGTACTAATATTAGCAACATATTATTAGCATACTGCCACAATAACTAGCATATACATATATAATTAGCATATTAAGCTTAAACTATTAGCATATCAAGCTAATTATAATTAACCAGACTATGGACAATTTGAACTCTGTCTATGATGAAAGGAAATAATTACTTCACCACTACCACATATTATAAATTATCATCACTTGAATTGTAAATTAGCAACATTGTAATAAAATATTAGCACGAAAATTAGCATACTAACCTTTAGCTCGATGCTTTTTAGCATACCCCGCTGCCGCCTTGTAGAGCGCTCCGGTGCCCAAACCCGCCGCCACGCTGTTGATGACATCATCCGCATCACTAGCAGTGACCATACCAGCAATATTAACCAAGACTTTCAAACCTTCAACTATTGTAACACCACCCAAATCTAACATAATTAGCAATAAATCTAACATACAATTAGCATAAGAACAAAGGTGTCCTAATCGTCGGATCTGGTGCCGCCACACACAAACCTGAGGAAAATCGATTGCCGTGGCGACGATTCGGTGGCGGCGCGAGTTCACAGCTGGATTTGGATCAAGCACCGCCGTCGGCAAAGCACGGTGGTGAGATTTGGCTGATCGGATTTTTCGGATCCTTGTTCGTGACAGAACGACAACAACGACGAGGGTTATTTGGCTCTCCGATTCGAGCAGGGCCCGTCCCTGATTTCGGCACTTGATGAGACGGCGACGACGACCATGGCGGTGCTTAATGAGACGGCGACCATTGCGGTGACTCAGTTTGTCTCTCCGGCCAGTGTGCAGTGGGAGACGGACGACGAATTTTGGGATGCTATTATTTAATTCGGGATGTTTTGATTTTGGGGAAGAAGCACAAAATTTTTGCAGATTTTGGTTGTTTTTCGGAAATAACGGGAATGATTTAGGAAG
The DNA here is from genome assembly GCA_014905375.1 of Phtheirospermum japonicum. NCBI lineage: Eukaryota > Viridiplantae > Streptophyta > Magnoliopsida > Lamiales > Orobanchaceae > Phtheirospermum > Phtheirospermum japonicum. The sequence continues at coordinate 414,482 of BMAC01000428.1, read as the reverse complement.
TAGATATTGAGGTGATTTTTTGGGATATGTTAAATGTCAAAGAAGCCCTTTCACTGTAAAAACCAGCGGACGTGTGCATCATTAACATATTATACCTTATATAGACCAATTAATTAGAATCGTCGGATCATCTAATATTAATGGTTGAGATTGGTTCTCAGTTCCCACATAGGGGAAGGTTCCCACAAGAACCCCACAATTTGGTGTTTCGGTGTCGTCCGAGCCTAATATTAACCTAATTTAGTATTTTTTCTTTTTATATATTCACCTACTTTAATACTTTCCTAACATTATATTTTGCCTAATTCAATGTTTTTCTTTTATTACATCTTACCTACTATAATACTTTCTTTAACATATTTTGTCCAATTCAATATCTTACGTTTATTCTTCTAATATAAAAAATTTATATCCAATGAGAAAGATATATATATAAGTTGAATTAATTTTTATTTACAATAAAACTGAAATTTTTTTATTATAATTCTAAATATTTATATAAGAAGAATATGAGTTATATAAAGTTATTATAAAAGGGAAATAAATATAAAATATAAACTTAAAATTTTTTTAATATAATTCTAATATAATAAATTGAAAATAATATTAAAAATATATATGAAAAACTATTGTTACACCAAACAAAACACAAAAACAAAGTGAAACAAAAAAGATAACGTAATACTAATACTAATAATAAATTATTATGTCTAGAAAAATAAATATTAAATATATTCTAAATCTTTTTATCTAATTCAAATATAATACATTGATACATATATATTATATATCTGCACGGACAAATTAGTATCTTTCGCAGAAAAGAAAAAAAATCTAAAATAATATTACATATACTACAAGTTAGATGCACGACATTTTTTCAATAGAATTATCAGTGACTTATAAATTTAGTATTTTATATCACATATTCACATGTAACACGCTGGTGTTGTATATTTTACATTTATATTCTAAATCTTTTTATCTAATTCAAATATAATGCATTAATACATATATATTATATATCTGCACGAACAAATTAGTATCTTACATAGAAAAAAAAGAAATTAAAATAATTATATATACTACAAGTTAGATGCACGACATTTTTTCAATAAAACTATCAGTGTCTTATAAATTTAATATTTTATATCACATATTCACATGTAACACGCACGTGTTGTATATTTTACATTTTTTCAAACTCAATTTTATGCGGGTTTCCCGTTATTATTAAATATTGATTAGATATCGATACAATGCGACACGAGTTGAGAGTATGACATCCGTTTATATTTTCAAAGTATGTAAGCAATATTATTAACGAATTTAATCTAAACATTAAAATACAAAATAACATAATAATAATTAATAAGTTGAGATTAGATACGTGTTTAGAATGTGACTTATTTTGAATTTTTATAAGTATGTAAATAAATCATTAACGAATTGAATTTAAGTATGAAAATAAAAACTTAATAATTATAATAATTAATAAATAATTAGACATGTACAAGGCAAGAGTTGAGAACACATCATTTGAATTTCTCATTTTACATAAAAATTTGTAATTATCGCAAATATTTTTAATATTTATCTTTTGATAAATCCCGTGTAATACACGGGTATTAAACTAGTATATATATATACTAGTTTAACACACGTGTATTACACGGGATTTATAAAAAAATAAATATAAAAAATATTTGTGAAAATAATAAAATTTAAAATTTAAAATAATAAATTGAAAGGATGTGTATCTCAACCCGTGCCTTGTTCAATTTATTAATTATTATAATTATTGATTAGTATCTTATTTTAATGTTCAAATTAAATTCATTAATAATTATATTTGCACACTAATAAAAATTCAAAAGATGTCACATTTTCAACCCGTATCTAATTTATATTAATTAATTATTACTAACTCGTTTTATATTTTTATATTTAAACTAATTTTGTTAGTAATTATAGTTACATATTTTGAAAAATTCAAAATGTGTCATACCCTCAAGCCTCCTCGCATTGTGTCATTGTGTAATAAATATTAATTAATTATTATATAATTTTATTCTCTTATATTTAGATTGAGTTCATTACTAATATTTTTTTACATACTCCAATTATTGCAAATATACCATAATTTACCTATACATAATATTTAAATTTCAAAATTAAATTATTTCCACTTTTATTATAAATACAATTTATTAATTATTTTCATATATAAGTTTTTTTTGTAATTAAATTTATTTCATATTTAATTTATCTTTTAATTAAAATAATTAATCTAGATTTTTTTCTACTAATTATATATGACTTATTTATATTTTTAAATTAGGAGTATAAAAGAAAATTATTGAATTAGACAAAATATAATAAAACAAAACTATTAACTTAGGCTAAATATAATAAAAATAAAATATTAAATTAGGCAAGATATAATAAAATGAAAATATTAAATTAGGTATATATTAGGCTCGGATGACACATAAGCAAACGAAGCACCAAGATTTTTTATTATACAAACGAAATATACGAATAAGACACATAAATTCGGAGGGTTTTGAATTAATATATACTTGTTTAACACCCGTGTATTACACGAAAATTTATCAAAAGATAAATATAAAAAATATTTGTGATAATTAATGATTAAATATAAAATAAAAAATAAAAATAATTACTCCCAACCCGTAGTACATGTCTAATCTATTTATTAATTATTATAAATATTAAATATTTTTGTATTTGATGTTTAAATTAAATTCATTAAATCCTAGTTACATACTTGCAAAAATTCAAAAGGCGTCACATTCTAATCCCGTGTCTAATATCTATTTTTATTAATAATTATTATTAAATTATTTTATATTTTAATATTTAGGATAAATTCGTTATTAATTAT
>BMAC01000428.1:400684-411549 GCA_014905375.1 Phtheirospermum japonicum | reverse complement strand
CTTATCTACTTATTATATATGATTTATTTCTATTTTTATATTAGGGCCTATATAGAATATTTGAAACTACAAAAATAAAATTATTTAAATTATATTATCAATAAAGTTTATTTAATTATTTTCATAATAAAGCTCTTTTAATTAAAATTATTTCATATGTAGTTTTTTATTTTAATTAAAATAACTAATTTAGATCTTATCTACTTATTATATATGATTTATTTCTATTTTTATATTAGGGGAATCAAAACAAGTATTGAATAAGGAAAAATATAATTAAAAAAAATTAAATTAGGTAAGATACAATAAAAAGAAAATAGGTAAATATTAGGCTCGGATGACACACAGGAAAACGAAGCACCAGAGTTTTTTATTTATCAAACGAAGGCATACGAAGCAGACACATAGGTTATGAGGATTTTGCATTAATATATAAGGGTGATATATATATATATATATATATATATATATATATATATATATATATATATATATATATATATATATATATATATATATATAAAGAGAGAGAGAAAAATAAAAGAAAAAATAATAATTAGGAGTTTTCTATGAATGCCACGTCATTTATAGGGCTCCATTATGGAGTCTTATTTAGTTCTATAGAAGAACTGCCCCACTAAGTAAAAATAGTGCCGTAAAGTCATAGTAGAAGTTCCCTATATATTAATCAATGCCAAAAATCCTCATTGGCCTCGAGGGACAACTTCTACGTGGTGATTAATTTGGATGAGAAAATTAAATAATTTAATAAAATTAAGTAATGGTGCCGAAGATTTAAGTGGGGTCGAATGTCGACTTTTGAATTGAAGTTTGTAATGGTTATGTTAAAAATAATGGTGCTGGATCTTGAAAGTTGAAAGTAAATAAGGTGATGATGTGCATTTTTTCGCTTTCGAAATGATTTCAATTTCTGTTGTTATTGACCACCTCATTAAGAAAGCATTTCATAATTCTTTAATGTATCGATCGAACATGATTCTTTACTTGGCTCAAAAATATTTTTTTTTAAGTTCGTTAAATGATATTTTTTTGACATCTAGTCTGATTTTAGGACACATTTGAAAATTAGTCTATTAAGTGGACTAAATACTGAGTTTTGGTCTACTGATCGCCTGGAGCAAGTTATTTTTATCGGAAAGCTGATGTGGTCACTTACCAAAACAAAAAAAAATGAAAATTGAAGGTTAGTGGACCAAAAATCAACATTTAGCCTACTTAGTGGACTAATTTTCAAGTGTGACCCAACCGGACTAAATGTCAAAGAATTGTCACTTACCGACTAAAAAAAATAACTTTGCCTTTTCACAAAACTAGTGCTTAAGTCGTGCAATGCAGGGTGCGAATTGAAATGTATGGTGTACATTCATTCGATGTAACTGTAATATTATTGATTTAGTAATATAATATAATAACCTAAAATACTCAAGTCACGATTATTGGTGAATATAAGCAAATTTAAAACAAAGGGCGCGAGACAAATGTGAATGAAGAAGAAAAAACTCACAGTGTGTTGGGACATCCTTTTTATTATCTCAATCCCATTCAATTTTCATCCCTGAAAATAAAGCAAAAACGACGAGAAATGTGACCATCTACATTTTCGGCCCACACATTTACTCGATGAATGTAGCAGCTTCCGTAATATAATAATAACTTCCTGACCCCTCATGATGTTTGCTTGTATTTCATACCATTGAAAACCTAAGAGTAAAAATCCACCTTTAAAGTGGCAAGAATAAGTTTGAAGTTGAAACATTTCACTGAATTTCTATATGTGGAAGTTCTTGGATTGGAGGCCATAACCCTTCAAACAACTCCAAATGGAATAATTCAAAAGCCAAATGAAAGCCAATAGGCAGGGCTACATTTCTTATTTAGATATGTGGCACTGATTCGAAGATTAAGAGTCTCAAAATACCAAACGGCTACATATGTTCTGCACCTTTGACCGACTGTTGATCGACAGTCAATTGACAAGAGCTACTGTCTTGCCCGGCCAAGAGGCCTTTTTTGGCACAAAAATAACTATTTTGACCTCTTTTCACCGTATAACCCCACCACTCATTTGTTGGGTTCGCTATGATCGTACGGGGCCTACGCAGCGGATTTTAAAAATTTTAATTAATTAAAAAATATATATATCAAATATATCTATATACTAAACCCTTAGTAGATTTTAACGATCGTCATTTTCATTATTATGTATCGAATACAAATTATGATTCTTATAAAATTAAATAAATTAATACATCTCGATTGTTTCTTCAAGCGACGATTGAGAGAGAATCAATTTCCGGCTAATTGGCTAACACCAAAACTTCTCGCCGTAAAAATTCAAGCGTATCCCCTCTAATTAGGTCACCCCACTACAAAATGTTATCACAAAAATATCAATTTATCCTATAACCCTACACCTCCAAATACTTCATTTTCTTTAATTCTCTAACATCACTCCAGCCTCTGCCCATCACCGCCGCCATCACCATGGCTCCCGACTATTGAAGAATATAAACAAAACACGCGCACCGCCGCCATGGCTACGGGGCCATTGAAGAAAGAAAAAAAATGCCTTGAAAGAAAAATCATTTGAACCAAATACATAATACATGTTCAAAAAATCGATACGAACACAAAATATATGTTCGAAAAACTAAAAAAGGGTTGTTCGAAAAATAAATCCAACAACATTGTATCATTGACATGAGTTTTGTTCGAGAAATTAAAGACAAACACCCCTATTTTACATTTATTTCTTACCTTATACCGCTTAAATCTGTCACTTACCCTTCACCAGCCATCACCCTTTTTTTTTCTTCCTTTTCGGCGGTGGCGCAATGGCGACAGCTATGGCAGTGGCAGCGACGATGTGATGGGCGGCGCTAATGGAAGAGTTGGAGTGGTGGTGAAGGGTTGTAGGAGATTATGTATTTGGGGTGTTTAGTATTTGTGTGATAATTTTGACATTTTTGTTGATTTTTTTTGTTTGATGGGGTGAACTCGTGAATAAATTAATGGGGTGTTTATATTCGCTCTCTAAAAACATATGTAAATAACTTCACTTTTATATATTATGAAATAACTTTTTGCAGATTACATTATATGTGTAATTATAGTTTAATTTGTTATCATCACGTACTAATAGTTTTAAACTCGGCAAAATTATTTTTTGGTCCGATAAGTGACAACTCTTTGACATTTAGTCTGATTTTGGGTCACACTTGAAAATTAGTCCACTAAGTGGGCTAAATGCTGATTTTTGGTCCAATAAAATGGGGAAATCCATAGGAGGGCCTGATTTAATGAAATTGTGTCATAATAAGGCCTGAATTTTAAATTCTCTCAATTGAAGGCTCTAATTTTCAAAAAGTTTCAATTGAGAGCTCATATTTTAGTGAGCTAAATGCTGATTTTTGGTCCAATAAAATGGGGAAATCCATAGGAGGGCCTGATTTAATGAAATTGTGTCATAATAAGGCCTGAATTTTAAYTTCTCTCAATTGAAGGCTCTAATTTTCAAAAAGTTTCAATTGAGAGCTCATATTTATATTTGATTCCCACTCGAAGGCCTCTGTTAACCTTGATTAAGTAAAACGATGATAACACAACTAATCCCAAAAGCCTGCAATTTTTATCTTCTTTTTTTTTCTTCCTCATGGACTTTATATTGTCAAATACTATCAATAAAAATAAAAAAAATAATCTAAAAAAGGACTCCATTAATAGATTATCCAAGGTTAAATAAATTTTATTTATTTATTTATTGATGGTATTTGGCAAATATAAAGTCCATGAAAAAAAAAAAGAAGAAGATAAAAATTTTAGACTTTTGGGATTAGTTGTGCCATCATCGTTTTACTTAACCAAGGTTAACAGAGGCATTCGAGTGGAAAATAAAATATAAATATGAGCTCTCAATTGAAACTTTTTAAAAATTAGGCCTTCAAGTGAGAATCAAAATGTAAATATGAGCCCTCAATTGAGACTTTTTGAAAATTAGAGCCTTTAATTGAGGGAACTTAAAATTCAGGCCTTATTATGACACAATTTCGTTAAATCGGACCCTCTTATGGAATTTCCCCCCAATAAAATGGTCCAAGCATTGTCCAGTCAGCTTTCAATTTTCGATTTTTTTTTGGCAAGTGGCCACGTCAGCTTTTCGGTAAAGATGACCTGATTCAGACGGTCAGTGGACCAAAAATCAGCATTTAATCCACCTAATAAATTAATTTTCAATCGTGACTCAAAACCGGATTAAATATCAAAGAATGATCACTTATTGGACTTAAAAAAATAATTTTACTTTCTTTACTGTATTGCATTTCATAATTTCGGTTATTATTGACCACCTCATGAAGAGAATTTTTTTGCAAACTGATTAAATAAAAGTCTCGAACGTATATTACTCTTATCACATTTTATAATTCTTTACTACCTAGTGAAGTTGACGCGTCCTATTCACCGATTCAATTTCTTAATGTTGAAATATTATATACTAAAACTATATGTTTTATGATATGAAACTATTTTAGGCAATTATATGATAATTAAAGTTGGGATATTATACCAAATTTATATGGTAATTAGAGTCGTAATATATATTGTATTAAAGTGTATTTTTCCTTTTTTATAATCGAAATCACACGATGCATATTAGGTTGAATATAATATTTCAAAAATTGGTGTCACCGATCTATAAAAACGCAGCCCAAAAAGAAAAAAGAAAAAAGGACAAAACGTTTAGGTCTTTTATTATTTTTCTGTTCGATTTTGAATTTTCTTTTCTTTCTTTTTTTGGGTTGCCAATAATGAATTTGCAGAGCTGGAGAGTTCAGGTTATATTTCAGTCTGACTTTTTTTAGGTTTTCCTTAATTTTTTTGGGTATTTTTCAAAAAAGAATTAATTTAAAATTTAGTTTTAGAGACCACGAGCCTCTTCTGTTTGTTCCCCCCTTTGTATTAAAAATTAAATTCAAAGAGCTGTATGTTTCCCGATTTGAAGTGAAGAAGGTTTTGATTTTTAACCTTTAGTTTCAAACAAATGGTTTCCAAATTTCAGAATTGGGGTATGACCAAATTTTAGTTTTTTTAGATTTTTTTCTCAATTTTTTATTTCGTTTAATTTTGCAAGGGGTTTTCAGTTATTTATTTATTTATTTATTTATTTATAGTTCTTAGGGTTTTTAGTTTGTTTATGTTAATTGTTTTAATTTTTCCAGGGTTTTCAAGATTTTAAGGTTGTAGATGACTTTCTTTTTTTTAATTTTAAAATTTAATTAAAGAAAGTAAAAATTAAAATGCCCACTTCATAACTATTATTTTGTTCACATCATGCATCATGCATTTATCAACCATTCGAATAATTTTTCATTAATTAATTGGCCGTAGGAAAAGAGAATTAAGGTGGGAGATGATGATGCAAATCATGACGATCTAGAAGCAGGTATTAACATTGTTTCTAATTTAATGTCTTAAAGGGCTGTGATATCTGACTCAATATAGAATAACTAACTATACTATTATCATTATTATTGGCTGTGAATGATTTCAGTTGTATGTGATTATTTTCTGAGCGAAGACATCCTACTGGAGATATTTATCCGTCTCCCCGATTGCCGATCCGCTATACGCTCTGCCATCGTCTCTCGCAAATGGCACTCATTGATTTCGCACAACCATCGATTTATCCCAAGGTTCATATCTCATCATCACCAACATCAACATCGCTATCCGCCGCCCCCCTACACCATCATATTCCGCAAAGCCGAGAAATTCAATTTCGAGGGCGTCCAACATTATCTACCCCTCTGCCAGCTATTCTCCGAGGAGGAAGGGAAACCTACTCCTACTCATAATAACAATGATTTGTTGGACTTCTTGCCCTCGCCAATGGTGGTGAGAGCATCGTGTAACGACTTGTTGCTCGTGTCCCCTGACTCACGTTGTTCAACAATTCTCTACATATGCAATCCAATCACTAAACAATTTGTTCAGCTCCCCGAGATCCCCCGCAGCCGTAAGGATGCAGCAGCATGTGGGTACGCATTATTAGTATGTGGCCCCACCGACAAATTCCGATTCAAGGTGTTACGATTCTATTATCCTTGGCCTCGAAATCCCGAATTGGGAGAACCTAACATTACGTACCAGCACGTGACGATATTTTGTTCTGAATCGAGAAAGTGGGAAATCAGACGCTTTCACTATCCTCTTGCCAGTATAATATGGATCGTACTTTCGCTGGATATTGTTACGTGCAAGGGCGTTTTCTATTGGCTGGAATACTATCGCCAGGCTGACAGGGTTATTTATTTGGATTTGTCGTCTGGAGGAGGCGAGTGTGGCAACATTGGCTTACCCGATGATTTTTATTATTACAATCCTCTGAAAGTAAGAGAACAAATTGGAGTTGTACGGGTAGGTGGAGTTGAGAAACTGAGGTTAATACAAGTTGTCCTCAAATGTGAAGAATCAATTATCGATTTGAAAGTTTGGAAATTGAATAACAAAAATAATAATACTAAAGACAAAAAAGATTGGGTTTGGGTTTTGGTTCACGATAAAAAGGAGTTAAAAAGGCCGGAGAATATTAAGCAAGAGCAGGACTTCYTTGCCCCTTTTGTTCATCCAACCAAGGGTGATGTGGTTTTTATGGTATGGGGTATATATGTTTTTCAGTATAATCTCCAAGAAGACAACACGGCGACATATGAAATGGTGGATGAGCTTCGAGAACCTGGTATTATTGATCCATCATGTCTGTATTACGACCGGCTTTTGTCATTTCCTATGGTGCATCCAACTTGGCCAACGCTGCTTCCTACCTAGATATTTTTATTTTTGTGTGTGTGAGTGTTTTTTTTTTTCTCTACTGCTCCGTTCATTTGCTGCCTTGAAGAAAAAGCTAATTCGCTTTGAAATAACTGTATTATATTTTAATAACACTCATTGTGTAATCTAAGTTGGGGGTGACATATATGTCACCATATTGGACGTCCTTTTTTCTTTTTTCTTTCTTATTTCTTTCTTTTCTTTGAGTTGTTTTTTTTTTTCTTTTTTAGTTTTTGTTTTAAATAAATCTTATAAAAAATAATTATTTTAAAAATCAAATCAATCAATATAATTTTATTTTTTAAATCATACATATAAAATCTTTATATGTTGTACTAATTTATGGTAAAAATGATGATTGATTATTGTTTAACAAAAAAATTTTAATTTTAGAAAATCTAATTCATTAGTATAATTTTATTTCCCTATTAAACACATTTTAAATTATGATATTTTTATTCTCAACACATTAAAAATAATAATTATATGAATTTAAAGAATCAATGAACTTTCTTTTTCTTTTCTTTTTTCCTCTTTTTTGTTTCTTTTCTTTTGAGTTGTTTCTTTCTTTCTTTTTTTCTTTTAATAAATCTTATATTAAAAGATATTTTAAAGATCAAATCAATCAATATAATTTCACTTTCCAAATTATACTATCTTTATATGTTGTACTAATTTATGATAAAAGTTATGATTAATTATTGTTTAACAAAAAAAATGAATTTTAGAAAGTATAATTTTATTTCTCCATTAAAACACATTTTAAATTATGATATTCTTATTCTCAATATATTAAAAAATAATAATAATATTTATTTAAAGAATGCCTTTTTTTAATTTTTTTTTGTAATTTACTTTTTTTCTCTCCACAAAAAATTAAAATCCGTCATCAATAATTTTTGTTCTATGAATGAATCTCATTTATCTTTATTTTTTATTTTCCCCTTTCATATTTTAAATTCTTGTTTGAGATTTTTGTCCTTAGTTTGCGGTCATAAAATTTATCATTTTTTTAATTTCAAATTTATTTATTTGGTGTTTTAATGTTTGATTTCTTTTTCCTATAATTTGGATTTACTTTTTTTTTTCTAATGTATTTTTTTCTAATTTATAGTATAATTTCAAATAAATGAATATGACTCAAATCATAAGATGAAATATTATTAATAAATAATTATATAAGTAAATGAATATTATATTATATAAAGAATAATTATTTCAAAACACATAATTTAATAATCTCATATAGAGGCAAATTAGCACCCTCACCATTAGTCGGACTCCTTAAAATTAATTTTTAAAATTAAAAAAATACCCAAAAAAAAATAGGAAACCTTCAAAAAATTACTTAAAACCAAAATAATAATAGTAATAATAATAATAATAATAATAATATAATAAAATAAAATAAAGTAAGATAACCCTAAAGTAGAGAAACTAAACTAAATTAAAAACTAAGAAGGAACCCTAAAACTAATAAGAAACACTTCTCAGAGTTACCTAATGAAATGTACCCCGTTAGGTTGTATAACATAAAATTTTTTATTTTTTATTATTCATGTGTCAGTTGATTCAATGTTACAATGTGATATTATTTTTATATAATTTATTTATTTTCCTCTAACTACAAATAATTAAAACTTTAGAAAAATCTAATCATTAGTGTAATTTTATTTTCCCATTAAACTATAATTTAAATTATGATATTCTGGTTCTCGACATATTAAAAAATAATTATTTTATTTATTAAAGAATGTATTTTTTTTAATTCTTTCTTTGTAATTTTCTTTTTCTTTTCTCTCCACAAATAATTAAAGTCATCAAGAATTTTCTAGTTTAAGACTAAAACTCATTTATCTTTTTTTTTTTCCTTTCAGATTTTAAGTTCTTATTTGAGATTTCATCCTTAGCTGGTAGCCATTAAATTTATCATTTTTTTAAATTTAATTCTTCTGTGTTTTAATGTTTGATTTCTTTTTCCTACAATTTGGATTTTTTTCTAATATATTTTTTATTTTTAATTTATAATACATTTTCAAGTAAATGAATAAAGCTCAAACTTAAGATGAAGTATTATTAATAAGTAATTCTATAGGTTAAGGAATATTATATTGTATAAAGAATAATTAATTCAGAACAGCTCATTGAATAATTTCAAAATGCTTATAATATGAATGGCTATTGTTAATAAATGTATATTGCAAAGAAAATTATATTGTATACAGAATGATAATTTAAATATATATATATTACTTATACAATATAGGGAAGTTTTCAGAGTTAAGGGGGATAGTATTGTTTTTTCGTTTATTTCCACTAGATAGAACGTACAATTTTAATATCACGCACCAAGATATCTGACCACATGAATACATTAAATTAAAATTTCATATATATATATATATATATATATAGGGGTGGGTTCAAATGGAACCATGTCAATATATGCGAAACCTAGGGACCAATCCTGACCCATTAGATTAGATAATCTCGATGGTTGAGAACATGACACGTCCAACAGGGTAATTATGGAAAATATTGAATTAATTTAATTAAAAGGGTATTTTGGACAAATATCAGCATTTCGAAAAAAGCACTGCATTGCTCTCTAGAAAACACACGGATAAAAAAAGCACTACGACTGTGTACAAAAAAGCATCACAAATTTCATTTTTATAAATAAATGTAATTAAATTCAAAAACTGAATATTAAAAGCATCGCATGTGATTAATTTTAGCACTACATTACTTTGTAAAAAACACTGTTAAAAAATACGATTAATACAAAGTAGCAATGCTTTTCTTAATATTATTACAGCGCTTTTTTACTACATTATCGCTGCTTTTTTTACTACATTATCGACGAAATCCAGGCCGAAACCCGTGTCAAACCCCGTCGAATTTCACACCATCCATCATCGTCAACCACCAGCAATCGTTCCCGGCCAATACCATTACCACCACCGACCGAACCAAAACCTCCACCACCGTCGCCAACCCAAACCGCCAAGACCCGAAATTCAAAGCCCGACCCGAAACCACCGGAACCCAACACCAACCCATGAGAACCGGCCCGAGCCGACGCCCCACAGCTGCAGCCGGGATTTGCCACCGCCCGAACAACCATCAACCATCGAAACCATGAGAACCGACCCGAGCCACAAACCATCAACCATCGTCGCCATCCACAGACCCAACCACCACCAAACCACAACCAGTCGCCGCCGAACAGCCACAACCACAGCGCGGTGCTTTTTCGGTAGTGGCGCGGTGCTTTTTCGGCCCCGAAGTTCCCACAGCCACCGTCGCCAACCACAGACCCAACCACCACCAACCACAACCAGTCGCCGCCCGAACAGCCACAACCACCACCACCACCCAACCACAGCGCGGTGCTTTTTCGGCAGCAGCGCGGTGCTTTTTCAGCAGCGGCGCGGTGCTTTTTCGGCCCCGAAGTTCCCACAGCCACCGTCGCCAACCACAGACCCAACCACCACCAACCACAACCAGTCGCCTCTCGAACATCCACAACCACCACCACCAACACACACCCTGCACTTTCCCCGACCCCGCCACACGGTCAAAATTGGCCCCCACCCGTCAGATACGGCCAAAAAAATAAAATAAAAACACGAAACACTACCGAGAGGTGCGAAACGACCAAGGATTTCGGTTTTTGTTTTTGTTAACCGATTCGCCGCCGCTGGGGGTAGTCGTCGGGGCCGCCGCTGCGCGGTAGTTGTCGGGGCCGCCGCTGCCACGGGTTGCCGCCGCCGACAATCAAAGAGGAAGCGGGTCCGCCCGAGCCCAAAGATGAAGGAGCGTCGCCTACCCAATCGCCGCTTAAGTCGCCGTCGAGCCTCCTTCACCGTCTTCAAACCTAAGGCAGAGGAGCGGCGCTCCCGTTTCGCTCGGGGCAGGGCGGCGCTCGGCCACACCTGGGTCACCGGCTCACTGCGAGTGGGATTGGGCGGCTGGTTTGGTGGAGAAAATCGGGGAGGGGGATGGGGCGGCCT
>BMAC01000428.1:378750-398133 GCA_014905375.1 Phtheirospermum japonicum | reverse complement strand
ATATAATATATATATATATATATATATATATATATATATATATATATCAACCCTATATATTAATGCAAAATCCTCCTAACCTACGTGTCGCTTCGCATGCTTCGTTTGACAAATAAAAAATCTTGGTGCTTCAGTTTGTTTAGGTGTCATCCGAACCTAATATATACCTAATTTAATATTTGTCTTTTATGGTTTGGGAGCGGAGGAAATCGGGGAGGGGGATGGGGAGAGGGAGGGGGCGGCTGGTTTGGTGGAGAAGAAGGGTTTGGGTGAGAAGTAATAGGCAAACACGGGCTGAAATTAGGGAATTAAATTGAATGATTGGATTTATGTAAAATGACCTAGAAGCCCTTTTCCTTCCATATATATAATTTAATAAATTTAAAAAATAGAAAAAATCTAATCCGTACAAATTATTAGATCTACGGCCTGAATTGGTTCCTAGGTTCGCATATATTGACGTGGGATCTATTTGAACCTAATCCTATATATAGATAGATAGATACACACACACACACACACATCAATATATAGATATATTACATAATATCACCTAACCGTTAGTCAAACTCCTTTAAAATAATTTTTAGAATTAAAAAACTTGCCAATTTTTTTTTTCAAAAAACTGCTTTAAAAAAACTTTTTAAAAAAATCAAGTAGAGAAACTACACTAAATTAAAAACTAATAAAGAACCCCAAAATTAGAAAGAAATACTTAAACTTTCTGGGAGCTATCTAACGAAATGTACCCCGTTAGGTTGTCTAACACTAATTTTTATATTTTATATTATTCATATGTAAGTTGATTCAATGTTACAATGTGATCTTATTTTTATATAATTTCTTTTTTATTCCCTCACTACAATTAATTAAAATCCAACATCTAAAATTTTGATTATGAGAATGAATTAATGATGTAGCATGGTTAACAGAAAAATCAGAAGTGATTATTGATAATAATACACAACTCTTTTGTATCTTCAGTTTTTTTAAATATCTTATAAATTAATTTATATTAATCTAAAAATCACTGAAAATAAATTTATCCGCAATGAAGTGCAGGTCAAAATCTAGTGTTTTAAATTATTTATAAGTAGCACAATACCCACCCGTGTGTGACAAACAAATATATCATATAACAATTTAAAAATAATAAAATCAACACCATCTTTACATTTTCATATATATTACAAAGAATATTTTGTAAATACTCCTGACCCCATATGTAGTTTTTGTAATTATCTCTCAAACTGTAAGATGCACCAGATCCAAAGTATTTGCCCAAATTCTTCTTTAATGTCATTTAAAGTCAAAAACAAGACAAGTCAATTAAAATGTTTGGAAGATTTACATTTATAAAGAGAAAAAGATATCGTTAGTTCAATTTTAGATTTTTAAACCGCAAAACTTAATTGGTTTTGTGGTCAAGTTATTCATTCAGCCCGTTTTTAAGTACACGTATGCTTTAAGTAATTGTTGATTTCAAGTTGAGCAAAGTTAAACTGGGGGTCCACTTTTGGTGTTGTTTCAGTGGCCAAACAATTTTGATAATGTAAAAGGAAAAGTGTAAGGAGAAGACATAAAAGAGAGACGAAGGAAGACGGTAGAAATTAGGGTTCTCTTATTCATCAAATACTCCTTTTATATAGGGTATCAATTACATTTTACATAATACAAAAAGATAATAAATACCTAAACTGTCCCTCATCAGTTACTTGTTGACGAAAACACACTAATTATGTTTTTCCTTCAACACTCCCTCTTGTGCCAAGTCAAATGGTGAAATGGTAATTTATTGTTGCCTCGTTAAAACCCTGCCAAGTAACAAAAACCAATGGAAAAGATATAACTTGGTCTAAGGAAAAAGAGTACAACACACCTATGTTGAGACTCCTCCTAAAGTGTACACCTCTCTCTGATATGTACATCTATCAAGAGAACTTTGGAAGTCTCCACTTCCTCAATTTACTTCATTCTTGAGAAAGTGCATAGTTGTTGATTGTAAAAGATTTGTGGTGATATTACTCGTATTATCACATTTTTTTCAGTGAAAGAGTTCAAGCCACTATCATCAGATATATGAATGATCATAACATTTATCGTAGATACTCACGAACTACTACATGTATGATAATGATCTCTTTACATGGATTGAATGAGTAACCAACATCAACGATACTATTTGATGTTTCACAGTAGGAAGTAAATTCAACATTTTCTATAGGGATTACAAGACCATCTGCAGTCCCAATTATATTTATGAATGGGAAAAATACACTCGCGTCAATGGTTTCTTTTAGGTATCAAATTACGTCTTGATTTCATTCCAGTGACATTGCGCTTTCTTGAGTTAAATCAAGATAACAATTTTGAAAAATTAATATTTGGTCAAGTGTATAAGTAATGGTACAATAATGCGCATATTGTACGTAGGTGGAGAATTTCAGCTCCCACCAGTTCTTCGTCATTTCATTGACGAAATTGATATTTCTTTATATCTTCACTTTGACCAATCATGGGAGTGCTAACATATTGCACTTATCCATATTTAATTGTCGGACCATCTTTTGGATATATGCAAACTGTAGAATTTAGTATTCCACAAACTCGGTTTAGTTTAAAGCCTTAACATGACCGAGTTTTCCCATGGTTCATTATTTCAAATTAAATTTTCAAATAACTAGCGATCTCTTATTCATTAAGAGTGTATATTATGTTCCTTTCATCGATATATACAATTATAATCGCAAGTTTGAAACTTATTTTCTTTATAAATACACAAGGGCATAGATTATCTTTTCCCAATCAAGTAGTCACTTAGACGGTTATACCACATCCATCTGGATTGTTTCAATCTATAAAGTGAGTGTTTTAATTTAATTGTAAATGCACTCCGTGGCTTAGAGTCACTTGCCTTGGCAATGAAAGTCCAGCAAGCACTTTTGTATATTTCTCTAAATCACGATCCCCATAGAGATATGAAGTAACTGCAAGTATAAGATCCATTCTCAATTTTTTGGAATTATAACATCTATTATGGGAGAGTACATATCCTCATAGTCAATTCCAGGGCGTTTTGAGACACTTTGTGCTTCAAGTATAGATTTGCATCTCATGGCTTTATTTTTCTCATTTCGCTTTCTGAAAAAACTTTGTTTATGTCCTACAGGCTTTACTCTTGGTGAGGTTAGCAATACCAAACCAAATACCTGCCTTGTTGTCAGTGAATTTAGTTCTACATGCATTGATTATTTTCATTTAGGTCAATTTAATCTATATTGATATTTCAATAGAGTGTGGTTCGATACTATTGTGCTCTATGATTTCTTGAGAAACAATGTATACATCATCAATGTGTGTAGAAGATCTTTCCATCAACTCATATAAACTCATATTGTACATTGAGATTTCTTTATTATCTGGAATTATATTAAACTTCGGAGCGTCCTCCAGTAATGATTCATGGACATAAGTATAATCAGAGATAATCTCATGAGAGTCATTATATTTATTAATGATCAATTAAAGTTGTACCATACATGCCCTCTTATTCCTTGGACGAGTATTGATCGAACCAAGTGACCTCCCCCTGTTCCTTTTGGGAGTCACGCCCTCAACCACACCTCCACTAAGTATGGTTGCAATGTCTTAATTTGCGACATTGTGCCCTTTATGGGAACTTTTAACCTTGCAAACACATTTGCAACTTGTATATATATGATCACGTCACTTTAGAAATTGAGTCTTCTATAATTTGAAAATCAATTGTTCACTTTACTTTACTTTCACGTTACATTGTGAAATGTGGGGATCATAATGAGACATAGTATGAAACTATTCTTGTCGTTCTATTAGAAAATACTTTTTCTTATCTCCCACTAATGACGGGAAGATTGTCTCATTAAAAGAGTGACAAATTCGCTAATTTAGCAATAAAGAGATCGTCTGTCAAAAGGTTTCAAATAGCGGATGACTGTTAGAGATTCATATCCAACATAAATACTTAATCGTCTTTAGAAACTCATATGAATGCGATGTGGGGGCACAATAAGCACATATACTGCTTAATCAAATATGCTTAGATATGAATTATCAGGCTTTTATCCAGTTACAAACTGGTACGTAAAATATCTGGTTAGCAGGGGTTCATAAAAGAATAAATAAGAGTTGTGTGCAATATTGCATAACCTTGTGCAAAAATAAATGAGTGCGCATAAATATTGTCTTAGTCACCATCTATATTCTTTGTGATGGTGTCTTCTTTGAGACCTTATTATATATGCACATTGGGGTACAAGATCCAGTACATCGATCTTTATTAAAAATGCAAATGACATCAAGTACTTTTGATGTAAACTCTCTAGAATTATGAGATTGGGTGCTTTATAAGGGTGGTGAGTCCTCAATTATATTAAATGTGATAGAAGTTTTGCAAATGCAATATTTTTATGGACAATACGTGCTAAAGCATCGACCAAGACTATACAATACTTGAATGATCCGCATTTT
This sequence comes from Phtheirospermum japonicum, assembly GCA_014905375.1. Taxonomy (NCBI): domain Eukaryota; kingdom Viridiplantae; phylum Streptophyta; class Magnoliopsida; order Lamiales; family Orobanchaceae; genus Phtheirospermum; species Phtheirospermum japonicum. The sequence goes on along the minus strand of BMAC01000428.1, from coordinate 393,624 downwards.
GAATGGTTGTGTCCACATGTATCAACAGTTATCAATTATAAGAATGAAATATTATACTTTGTATCTTTAGCAAATGCAGGTCTCAATCATATAGATTTGCTAATGAACAAGTTTTGATAAAATGAGTGATCTATATTTGAGATATGAATGTATGTAGTGCTCCTAGTACTTTAAATTGACTGTAAAACTTGCTTTCTTCCACATAAATTAAAAGTATAGTTCCATTCTCATAATTTACTTCTTAATGATAATCTTCAACATGAATATCATCAAACTTAACAAGGTTCGCTCGCTCTTGGTCCATAACAAGCTTTTATGACTTTAATCAATGTGCCACCAGTCATCAAGACTTTTCACATATAAATATCAATTAAATGAATAATATTGTCTATTTCTCGACAAATTCTCACATTCTTTCATAGATGAATGAAATACTTTTCATTCTAATATTTTACATTATTTACTAGATATGTTATATTATTTCTAATAATTTTCTCATGAACCTTGTACGTGAATGTGTTGTAAATAAAGTCAAGTACATTCAATGCTTTAGAATGAAATACAAAATTTACCAATAAGCCAAAAATAATTAAATCGGGCCACATCACATAAATCTAACTCAAAATAAATTTTAAGACCAAATACAATAGCCTAATGTGAATGATTGATTATACTTTCATCAATCAAAATAGACGATATCTATTGACTAAGAAAGGTTATTGGGGGAACCTCCATGACTTCTACCACCACCAATAAATATCACGAAATCTTATATATCTTACCTTGTGGTTTATTCTTCCCACATAGATAGGGATCAAAATGCCTATTCCCTTTTACTTTAAGGTTATTTTCACTATTCATATCGATCCTCGTTAGCCTCAAGATATTTCCTTATCCAAAGGTCTAATATTGGTATTATGAAAAATAATGTCATGTATCTTAATGACTTACTAATCATAATTAGTATTATACAAGTGCATCAGTATGTTTTCTCAAGTGGAAAAAAAATTAGAGTGAGATCGTATCTCTCAATTTATTATTGTCATTTAAAGTGACTTTCTTTTTCACATATGTTAAGACATGTTTTTAGTCGCAACATATCAAAGTCATTGACCCTTTTTAGCAAGCAAACCAATTTCTTTTCACTAAATTCTTAGGCTTGGAAGTAGTGTTTCATAAAATTCTCAAAATATTCATTTAGAGTATATCCATAATTTATTGAGATTCTGAAAGTACATATACTTCGAATATAAGATTTGGAGTCAATATGAATTCTCAAGTTCATAAGAGAATCGACTTTGACTAAATTTGACGATTCTTTGACAATTAGGGGTTGATGGGTGATATTATTGTGGAATTGTGGTTATTCTAGTTTCCACATCAAACGAATGATGGTAGTACTCAATTTCTTTTGTGTATATTAAATTGTATTTAAAATGAGTTAGTTTAATCAATTTATTTAGATTATGAATTTGAAGTATATCATAATCTTTCTTCGATATTATGTAAATATACTTTATCACAAGACTTATTTATACAATTTTGTATTGTTCCTGAACTTTCATTATCATGAAAATATGCAAATGTACAATCAATAATGCATACATGAAAGTAGTTTATAAAATCAACTCGAAGAGAATTATCAACATACATGAATCTATCGATTCATCGAAATTCATCATCAACATACATGAAATCTATCAATTAATCGAAATTCATGATTTACTAAACATATTTGTAAAATCATGATCAATCACTCATCTAATTATATAAATAACTTTATTTATGATTTCTAAATAAGAAATCAGCTAAAAGCATAAGTAATAATATATTATGTACTCTATGAATATTATTCAAAGTATTGCAAAATTTCATATTTGTCAATATTGTACATAACATCACATGCATATAATCATAGGTAACATATATACATATACATGCACAATAATACATACCATGCCATATATACATATGGCCAAATATTTATTAGTTGCATTTAATAAATAATAGGGTAATTCGAGTTACCTTGAAGGAAAGTCATGATTCTTTCCTAATTTTGTTTTTAGGTTTTGTGTGTAATTGAATTTCTAAAATAAGTTGGGCAGACAGTTCCGAGAAACAGGATCATTTTTGTTCAGAATTCAGTGTCGGATTCTTCAGACTTCATATTCAAATCTTCACCGTTCATATTGAAATTGTATATGTTTGGAATAACATATCCAAAATTTGGTTTCATCCAACGGTTCTATTGTGATAAATCTTATTTTGAAAAAACTCTGCACAGAACACTGCGAAAGCAGAATCTGCTTTGTTCGAGAATTTATATATATATTTCTCTTATATCCGAATCCAATCTTCACCATTCAAAATGTAATTCAAAATGTCTGCAAGGTTCTGTAAAAATTTTAGATCGATCCAACGGTTGAAACTTGAGAAATCGTTTTTTTTAAACATATAACGCAGTTAGAAACTTATCCACGAAAATTGTGTATAGGGTATGGAGGCTTATTCTCGATCATTCTCAACAGGTTAGAGTTTCGCGCTGATAACGTGTAAATGAAAAAGCATAAGGAGAAGACATAATAGAGAGCTGAAGAAAGATGGTAGAAATTAGGTTCTCTTATTCATCAAAAACTAATACATAAAGATAATAAATATCTAAACTGTCCCTCATCAGTTACTTGTTAACGAAGGCACACTAATTGTATTTTTCCTTTTACAGATAACTAGTTTTTTTAAAACTCGTGCGATGCACGGGACATAAAGTTATAAAATAGAAATACAATGTTTTGATAGAATTAGAAACTAATAAATGATAACATATATAAATTGAGTCAACGCTATAAATGAGCGTTAAAACTATATATTAGTAATACATATTTGTACACAACATTATTGATCATGTGCTGTTTTGTTTTTATTATTTTGCAGATTTATAATTTTTCAGTGTCGTCGTCACCGCACACTAATATATTCAAATTCTTTTGATTGTTGACGCGGGAAACAATAACATATAGTTGGTCATGACTGAACATGGAATTCTTCTGGTAAATGCGACGTTCAAGAAGACCTGATCTTCGCTCTTGTTTTTCGATCAATAATTATATTTTTATTTGGTTTATGTGGACCTATAAGGTTTTATGCCACAACATAAGTTAAGGTCGGTAAAATAATATAAAAATTAAGATACACATATATGACGTATTGATATGTGTGGTGTATATATGTATATACACACATACACATACACATACACATACACATACACATATGTATAATCAATCAATTATACATAAAATAAAATGTGGAGGCTAAAAAAATGTGTCTATAAACTTTACACATACAATATAGTATATCGATTATTAAAAAATATGAAATATCCCTCTTTAGGTGTCACCTACTAAAAAATTTATTGCCATGAAAGAAATTATAGTAGAATTTTGGACAATACTTCAAATAAATGGAAATGTGTCCCTTGAGAAAGACAAAAGAATAAAGGACAATTTAATGATAATAATAAATGTCAATTTAATAATTATAATAATACTAATTAATGATCAAGATTTACTTTTTTATAAAATTATATATAACAAATGTATCTACACAATTTTGAAAGAAAAATAATAATTAAACCATTTCTCATTCAGTAAGCAAAATTTAGATATATTTCAAGTGGTATCTAAGTTTTTTTTAACGCAGTTGAAAAGTTAGTGAATTTGCGCTAAAAAAGTTTCGAATTATAGATTCATACTGTTATTATATATCCAGGATATATCCATTAATGTTATATATATATATATATATATATATATATATATATATATATATATATATATATTCGATTTAAATTTAAACCACTGATCTATTTTTATGCAGTTTTTAATATTTTTCCCGAATTAAAATTAAAAAATTGATTTCAAAAAATAAATTAGGATGGATTTATTTATTCAACCAACGCCAAACCAAGCCCGGTCCATGAGAGGGTTACTATATATACACAAATTTCAGTCGGCCAAAATTTGGACGAAAATTTCATCTGTTAAGTTGGCTCTTTCTCTCCCGCCACCGTCTCCGGTCGTCGGGAAGTTCTTCCTCCGTGCGCTGCTCTGATTCCCAAGGGTCGTCGCCGTCAAGGTCAAAAGTAGTCGCGACCAGTCGAAAAAGGACAGCCAAAAATATCGGCTGCTGTCGACTCGTGGGACCCACGTCGGGAAACCATCCCAATTCATTTGTGGATCCACCCGTGGTTTCCGTTGCTGGGACAGAAGTTGGAAAATTGCTACCACACGATCCAGCATAGGTTGTCGAGCGTGCTTCACGCTTGGCACCCCAGCGATATGTCCGCTTATTACATACTGTCCCCGTGGAAAGCCGTGTTCGATCCCGCCAGCTGGGAACAGCTCATGGTTTGGTACATTGTTCCGAAGCTGTTGACCGTCATGAACGAATTACCGATAAATCCCGCTAATCAGAACCTCGACCAGTTCTATTGGGTCAGAACGTGGGTGACGGCTATTCCGACTCATCACATGCTCCCGTTGATGGACTTATTCTTCAACAAGTGGCAAGAAGTGCTGTACCATTGGTTATGTTCGACACCAAATTTCGAAGAAGTGATGAAATGGTACCTCGGCTGGAAAAAGCAACTCCCTCCCGAGCTTCAGGCGAACGAGTATATTAGGTTCGGGCTTAATATCGGATTGGACATGATGAACCAGGCCGTCGAGGGCATGGAGGTGGCCCCACCTGATTTGAGGGAGAATATTAGTTATCTTAGGGTGCGCGAACAGAGACAGTTTGAGACGAAGAAAAAAGAGACCGTAGAAGCTCAGAGACGTATATCGGCGGCAAAAGGTATTAGCTTGAAAGAGGTTATTGAGATTCATGCTCAGCAGAATGGGCTGCTGTTTAAGCCTAAACCTGGGAGGATGCAAGACGGGCATCAGATATATGGGTTTGGTAATATAAACATAATTGTGGACTCGCTCAATCAAAAGGTGTTTGCGCAGAACGAGGAGAGATGGTCTTTGGTGTCGCTCGAGCAGCTGCTGGATTTGCATAACCGTTCGAGGTTGAAGCCTCACAGAGGTGTGGAACTCTTTTAAGAGTAATGTTTTTTAGAAATTTTGTAGGAATTCTTGTTGTTGGAGTCTCACACACATTCTGCCTCCTTTTTTTTTTAAAAAAATTTATAATACAAATATTGATACAGATACAGAAAATAAGGATTTGATCCTAAAGGATGACATTGTGTTACAGCACAAGAATGATCTCCAGAAATTTTGAAATAATAATAATGATGCTAAAACGATAATTGAGTTGTAAGCTGATCGGTGTTGCAAGATGTTGGTAAAGTTTCAGTATTAAGGATATCCTCAGGAAGTGACGATTATATACAAATCAGTAAAGAAAGGCGTCCACCTAAACGTTTATGTTGCCAAAAATCAAACATTGGTTGCCCGAAAGTATATTCAAATAATAAAATATTGTTGCTAAAAAATATTATTCTACCTTTTGAAACAATTACAATTGTTTGAAATGAATTATTATCCAGTAAATTATAGTGTACGTCACCAGTAAGTTGAGTAATAAAATGATATAAGCTTCTCTCTCCTTGCAACCTGTGAACACTTCCAAGAGCGTCATCAGTTGGGTTCGGGAAGGCATAAAATACACGTTAAAATTAAACATTTGGTTAAAGCTAGCTCAAAAAATTACCCTCGATGTTTTAGTTTAGTCTAATTTTTTTAAAAAAAAAAAAGAAAAAGAAAAATGGTTATCTTTCAAAATTAAAATACCCCCTTTATATTTGTTTCTATTTTACAAATTACACCGGGCGCTTGTAAAACCTTAAATTGATATTTATAATTTGGTTTTGTTTGTGTGTGTGTGTGAGTAGCATCAGTCTATAAAAAACTCACATAGTGCAGGGCTCCCACACAAAGTAGATATCATTCCCATCCAGTACATAAATAAGGTCTCGTTGAGTCGCATTGTCAACCATTCTCCATTCTCTCATCATCCTCAACCTTGAGATTTCAATGTAATACATAAGCTAATCCACAGCCGTCTCTTTAAAAGAAACCCCATGCTATCTTCAACAAATAAAGAGTTAATTGCAAATATTACCCTTGAGGTTGACCTAATTACCATTATTTTTGAAAAAATCAAATTACAAAAATACCTCGGAGACTTATTTTGTCATACATTAACCTCCTTCGTGAGCAAACTCTTTCCAAACCCCTCCTTCACATTTCTACGCTCTTATCTATCAAAACATATGCCCGTGCCAAAATTCCAGGCCAAAATGAATGTAAACACATGCCCCTGAAGTTGACGACGATTGGTGGTTCATGAAGCTGGACATCTGGATAGCATAAGATCCTTAGTTCATCTCCTTCTTTAGCATCCAAGTAATTGATCATATTGTTCCAAGAATCTTGAAACAACATGATCAACTACTTGGATGCTAAAGAAGGAGATCGACTAAGGATCTTATGACATAATGCCATCCAGAAGTCCAGCTTCATGAACACCAATCGTCGTCGCTTGGGTAGTCGATTAGTCGACCTCTTGCTTGGTTGATTAAATCCAGAACTCCAAGCCACCAGGAAAGGAGAAGGGACGGCTCAAGGTTTATGTGATTTTTTCTTTTTTTTTTTAGACTCTGCATTCATTTAATGTTGCGTGTATATATTGGGAATGCTTTTAAATTTAATAGGATCCAATGCTGCCTACCTAATGCTTGCTTGCTTTTTTTTTTCTTTCTTTCCTTTTTTTTTTACGAACACCCAGATATTATTATTTATTAAATTAATCAACCTTAAAAACCGTATGACATTATTGAATCCTAATTTTTAAATTAGTTAACCCTAACAAACTAAACTTGGAACATCAAGTATTACTAGATTCTAATTAGGCATTTAATTCAATTTAAGTACCCAACCCGGTCTTTAACGGAGCCTGGCCTTTAGATCACCGAGTTGATTGTTGAATTAGGTATATAAATTAAAACTATAGTAATAAATAATTTATATGTGAGTTTTACACTTAAAGATTTTAAATTATAGTCATTACTCATAAATAATGAATATATAAATATTGCCCATAAATATTGTTTTAGTCATATAATTAAAATACTTTTTTTAAGATCACAATTAGGCAGGCCCGGTCAGATCAGTCTGAAAATTAATCATTCATAACGTATGACCTGATCCGGGTTAGGCCTCCTGTCACTTAATTCTGGATTGACTCGGATTGGCCCATCCCTAAACAATTATTTATAAAGTATCATGTGTTACTGTTGAAACAGCGATATTCTTACATGCTTGCCATTGATTTTGAACAAACAATCAACAGTTTTAAAATCAAGATCTCAAAATTCTAATTAGGTAACACGCTCGAGTCAAATTAGAACTACGAAGCTTTGTTCGATTAAGAACTCTCCAAAAACTTATCAAACAAGGCACCTAAACATAATATTTGGGTATGTTTGGCGGATAAAATTGATAAACTAGCTGATATCTGAAAAGTTAGTTGATGATTGATAAGTCATTTGAGAGTTGATAGTTGATAACTGTTAGCTGAAAAGATAGCTGATCTAAATAAAATCGTTTGGCAAATTTAGCTGATAAGTTAGCTCAAAAATACAAAAGTACAAAGGTACATGCTTAAAATAATAGTGTTAATGTTATTTATTTATTTATTTTTATATAATATTATGATTGTAAATTTAATTATTATTATTTTTATTACCAATTTCATATTTTATATATATATATATATATATATATATATATATATATATATATATATATATAATTTCACAATACTCTTTTAATGGATTGGGGAGAGGTTTTTTTTTATTTCTTTTATAAGACAATTTATAATCAAGTTGCTAATAATAATAATAATTTTTATTTCTTTTATAAGCCAATTTATAAACAATCTGCTAATAATTATTATTATTATAATAATAATAGTAATAATAATAATAATAATAGCACAATACTAAAATAGTTCTAGATATTTATTTAATTAATAATAAATAATTTACAATACTAAAATAATTCTTAAATATTCATCTAACAATTAATAAAGTGGTGAAATAAAAAGAAATAATGAAATAGTAGTTTAGTTTTCTAAAAAAAATAAAATGGTTAAAATAGGAATAAAATCAAAAGGTTCCATGAGCTTATGTGAAATGCTTGTAATAGTAGTATTTGAGATAAGTTCAGACTTTTCAAATAAGCTCATACAACCAAACAAGACTTATTTAAATATAAATAACTTATAAATCCTCTAAATAAGACATAAACTAGCTTATCATGCTCACCAAACATACACTTACTCTGTTTCTCTATTCATACACATATTTTTCAATAACAATTTTTTTTTAAATAAATCAATCACATACTATTACCCAAAATTAATATTTATACTCTAGAATTGTTAAGTATGTTTTTCATTTTTATTTTTGTTATCTAATTTTATAATAGTTGTGAGTTAATTATAAAGTGAGTAATTACAAAAATTCAAACTAATAATTTAATACTAGTCTAGTAAAGCACATGGAAGTTCCTAAAACCTATTCAGTTGGAAAGTAACTGAACAAGCTCTTTCCTTTTAATTCACCCTCAAACTACAAACCTCGAACTCACAAAATCGCAATCGAAATTAATTTCTTGATTTGATTGGTTCGCTGTCCGAGAAATAATGAATTTGATGTGAAAACTCTCTTTTTTAATGAGGCTATCCGGATCAATGACACACAATTCACATTAATTCATATAAATTTACATTTTTGGCCCTCGGTTATTTTTGACTTAAAATGGAATGAAAGGGAGGGAAAGTTTTCCACCATATCGAACAAATCATTTCCACGCAAATTAAATGCCAAACTTAATACACATGGAATGACTACAAAAGCTACGTAACCAAATCACATTAAATGCCAATAAAAGTTGATTAACTCATTTTGATTAATTTGATTAAGCTATTGCCAAATTAACTTGATCAGTCTGTCTAAATTAACTTGATTAATCTGTCTGTTTTTAAAGCATTATTATTATTATTTAATTAAATTAGTCCTTATGGTTTTATTTTTATTTGATTTTCTTCCAAATAAATTTCAAAAGGAATAATACCTTTAGATGAAATCATGTATTGTAAAATTAGTATAACATCATATTTTGAAACAAACGGATTAATTTGAGATCACACTATTCTATGTATTAGATTGACTTGCAATAAGTGAATACTAATTGATCTGATAATATAAGCTAACCATAGTAAAAAATATTTCAAATATAACTTACAATGGCTTCAATATGTGGAACAATACAAATAGTTGGGGAGCCAACAATTTCATATTTTTAAATAACATATCATAGAATTTTATATGAAAATAACTACATATATACATATATATTACATTTAATATATTTATTTATATCTATTTATTTAATATCCTTACATAATTATAAATCTGAGAATTTCTTGATTAGTACATATTTAATTTATAATATCCATGATTATTAATTATTGTTGTTGTGTGTGTGTGTGTTTGTGTGTGTGTGTGTTAAGGTTAGAAAAAAAATGGATTCAATATTTTATTTTTGTTTTTACAATATTTTAAGGTTTCAAAAGGTGTGAGACGTGTCGAGACGGTGAGGTCGAGTCTCAAAACTTTTTGTTAAAAAAATAATACAACATGTAAATAATTTTTGCAACATTTTTTATTTCTAAACAGAAAATTAGTTTTTAACATATTTAAAATTAAGATATTACTTAATTTCGTAACAATCTCACGTGATTGAATTCAAAATGAATATATTAAGATAGTTGAGTATAACGAAAAATAAGAAATAAAATACAAATATAGTTAAAACACAATAAAAAAGTACATTTTACATACATACTAGACGGTCATATTTAAGTTGACTATCGTTCCCAAACCTTTACCAAGGCGAGGCGTTTCAGTGACGCCTCAAACCTAGACGGGTCTTTTAGAATACTGACGATCATGCATAAAGAATAAGAGATAAGAATTTGATTGGTTGAGCTAATTTGAAGAGTTGGTAATTGATGAATGATTTGTAGCTGGTTTTAAGTTAATTTTGGTAAATTAGCGTATTGAAATTGATGATTTCAAGTTAATTTATCAATATAAACATGATTAAAAGAAAATATACATAAAAATCAAAAAAGTATAAAATAATTTTTTTATAATAATAAATAAAGACTTCTTAAAATGATAATAAAACAATTGAGTTAATAAATAAATAACTCCTTATGTAAAAAAAATATACTTATGTAAAATTGTAAAACAATTCATTAAAGATTTCAACATTATTCAATCATTGTCTTGGCATGCCAATAACCATTAAAGGGCACAACGACGCAATTATCAGGAGGAAGTTCTACGTGTATAAAAAAAATTATAAAGAAAATGATAGAAAATGATTTTTTTACGAATAACTATCAACTAGTTGGAAAAAGTTATGATTTGCTATCAGTAGCTTATTTAGGGGGGTGTTCTCAATGTAGGTTTGAAGGGAATTTAAAATTTCATACAATTCTAGGTATCCTCAATTTAGAATTATGTAGATTCCATGAAATTCTGGTGTATTCAACTTGGAGTTCTATAAATTCTATAGAATGCTGGCATTCTTAATATGAAAAAATATTTGTGCAATTGAAAAAATATTTATTTATTCTTGAAATATTTTAAAATCATCATATTTCAATATAATATGATATGAAAATAATTACATTAATCACATTTTCATATTTCTCACATAAAGTATAATGAGAATTTTTTATTATTTTTTATTTATTTTATTTTATAAAATTATGGAATATTCTTCTATTAAAAAAAATAATATTAGACTTTGTATTTCTTATAATTATAATTTTTTATTTTAAATTATCTTTTTATTTACTTATTGAGTAGAAAGACATAACATTCATCTTGTAATGTAAATAAATTAAAAGAAAAGATCAATATTGTTAAATTTAGAAAAAATAATTAATTTTAAAATTGGTTATATGAAAAAGAAAAAATAACTAATTAAAAATTAGTAACATAATATTATGTTTTTTTTCCAATATTTCATTTTTTAATTATAATATTGCACAATAAATATTATTATTGCAATTTCTACATTCGTGATAATTATTTTTGTAAAAAAGAGTTATAATAATTCTAAAATATTAAAAAATTCTATTAAGATCCACATAATTCTATAATATAGTTCCATAGAATTCCATTAGAATCCAATGGAATCCATGAAATTATCCATAAAATCTATAAAATTTCATGAAATTCCATGTTGATAACCACCCTCTTAACGTATTTTTAATAAGTAGCCTAAATGAGCTTATTAGATGAAAAATTTTGAAGGGGAATATAAAAATCGTTAAAAATGACCATCAATATGTGTTTCAAATTCATATGATTTGTTAAATATTGTGAGGGAGCAATTATCAGTTACATGCATTATTACATATATTAAATGTCGTATTTAATAATTAGCGGTTTGATACTCAAAATACACAATTGATTAGTTAAATCTTATAATTTAGAGCATCTCCAATTGAGTATAGATTGTAAATCATGTCTAACATGCTACATTTGGATGGAGTGAATGCCATATAATATTTTTAATGCCACGTGACATTAAAATCGAGAAATTCATGATACATCGAAGATGCTATTACTTGTTTGGTAAATTAGTTTAGAGTTACTTTGTTTTATTTTTTTGTTACAAAGACATCAACTTAGAAAAAAAAATGCACATATAATTTTTATTCTTTTATAATATCAGATTGAGAAATTTGTTGAAACTACAATATTAGCCGCAAGCTATTAAGAATATAAAATAGTTATCACTAATTTAAATATAAGACCTATTTACAAGTAATTTATTAATTATGTATATATAATATTTATCTATTTTTACAAATTAGATTTAATATATTTGAAATTACAAACACAATAAAGTTTATATATGATTTTTTATTTTTTAATGTTTATTTAATATTCAATATACTCACAACATAGACATATATTAACACACAAAAAATATCAATAGTAAATTGTGTTAATGTTCTTATAGGTTATTGTATACAGTCAAGTAGTTATCGACTCTCAACTTTTTACCAAATACTTTATTGTAATTCCATGTCATTCTTTGTCTTAAACATGATATTTAGTTATATGTTGGCTCTTCACAATTAAAATAATTCAAGCAAAGAAAGGACTGTTTTAGGTGTAGACGTTCATTGTATATGTCTTTACACGTACACTTTTAACATAGAATTTGATCTAAATCAAATCCCATCATCCATTAGTAGTACAAATGAAAATAAAATACATGTATTATGCTTGTACCCCATTTGTACTCCTATTAATTAATTAGTTTGTATTTCTTTAATTCTATAATAACAAAATTAACCTTTACCCAAATATCAAACTAATTAAAATGTAAAATTAGTTAGAATTAATATAAAAAAGTATAAATAAATTATAAAAAATATGTTACAAATGAGAATTAATAATAAATATTAAAGTATTTTTTTTATAAAGTTAGTTAAATAACTATAAAACAATTATATTTTCATTTTCAGATATACTTAATAACTATTTAGGTTTTACTTTTTATTTTCTTTATAGTTTATTTATCTTTTTTTTTTTTTGAGTTTTGAGTTTTATTTTATAATATTATTGATTTTTTGTTTTATTTTTACTTCTTTTAGATTTATTAATAAGTTAATAAAATTTAATTAGAAATTTTTATATTTTATTCATATGAATTTTATACTAATTCAGTTTTATTTTATATTATTCTTATAATATTTATATTTTTTTTTTAATTATTAGAATGTATTTATTGTATCAATAAGCTAAATACGGTCTTTTATAAAAGTCAAATAAGTTTCATAAACAACAAAGTTAAATTAGTTAATAAATAATCTAAAATGTTTTGTTGTTCAAATTGAGTTTTTCTATGATTTTTTTACAAGAAAAAACTTGAATTGTTACATTAAAAAATACAACAAGTTTGCTTTTTGAAGAGAGAACTTCGTATTCAAGTTAAAGAAAAACTCAATAAGATTTGATTAATTAGAATTTGATTGAACAGAAAGAATTTCTTGGAAGTTGTATGTTTTAATGGGGGGAGAGAGAGAAGGTATACCATGGACCTAGGTGCACATTGTAAGGTGCATCCTTTAATTTAATTTATTATCGTATATAACTGACATATATCATCACATATAATTGATACATATCATCACATATAATTGAAATTATAAATCTAAAATTTAAAATCCTAAAAATAAAAAAAATAAACCTAAGACCAAAAATTAAACCATACAAATGGAAAATTAATCCCTAAAATGAAAAACTAAATTCTGAAATTGAATATTAAACTTTAAATTCTAAATTTATATCATATATCATCACATATAACTGGCACATATCATCACATATATCTAACACATATCATCACATATAACTGGTAGAATTATAGATTTTTGCCGGAACAATAAAATGAAAAATTAAATAAAATAATAATAAACTAAACCTTAAAATGAAATATTAAACCTTAAAAATGGAATACTAAACTCTAAAATATAAAACTAAACCCTAAAATGGAAAAGTAAACTCTAAACTCTAAATTTTTGTCACATATCATCACGTATAAATATCATATATCATCACTTATAACTTTCATATACCATCACGTATAACTGTCAAATATCATCACATAATACAGGAACACCTAGCAAGATGCACTCGGGTGCACCTAATAAATTGTCGGAGAGAGAGAGAGATAATTTAAAGTCTCAATTTTAAACAAACGTTTTTTAATAAAAGGTAATTGAGTCATAGCATATATATTTTTGATTAGGTATTACTAAATTACCCCATTGATCCGCATCAATTTGATCCTTATAGATTTATTGCTTTTTATATGGGGGTCATCAATGTTCTATTTTAATGCTTTTGTTAACTAATTTCAAGTCAAAGTATATTACGCGATTTTCCTAAATAATAAAATTTTCTCTGTAGATATAATAAGTGAAATGAAATTTCCACTTTACGGGCCAGCTGGTGTAGTTCTATTAAACAAAAATATCATATAATAAATAATTTAAATAACTGGAAATTGTAAAAAGTAAAAAAAAAATGTCATGTTTTGCAACAATATGAGTTTTGCTAACAACATACATGTTTGCAACATTAAATAAGAATGTACAATGCATTTTTTTTCTTAAATTTATTTATAATGCAAAGTGCAAGTCTGAATTTCTAATTCATTGAGTTAGTTCATAATACATTTGATACGGACCAAAATATACATACATAATATTATTTGATATATGAGATTATTTGTGATAAGTGACTGATTAGAATAGATTTGTCCTTATTTTTATTAGCTTTTTAGTTCGTTTTTTATATTTGTTTTTGGTATAAGTTGGACGATTTAAGCTTAATCTCGTGTTTTTATAATTCCAGCTTATTTTACCGCATTTTGATCGTAATTGATGCAAGTAGGTGATATTTCGTTGTTTTTCACCTTACAGCTAAGTAAKCGGGAGAGTTTAATGCGTAATAGACGAGGTTCGATGTTCAAGAAGTGAAGAACAAGCTTTCCGGTGAAACGAGTAGCAAAAGATCGAGAATTTGAGACAGACGTGCAGTCGCGTCGACTGACGCGACCGTCGACGCACCGTCGACGCGAGCCATGTCAGCGAGTCATGACCGCGTCAGTCGACGCTACGTCCGACGCTACTTGCTGAAGCGTCGATGTCGACGCACCACTGTCGACGCACTGTCGACGCTACTTGCTGAAGCGTCGATGTCGA
>BMAC01000428.1:333525-367131 GCA_014905375.1 Phtheirospermum japonicum | reverse complement strand
GCATGTACGTGAACAAGTTTCAGTTTTGATATCTCTTTGAAACCGCTGTGTGTAGCCGACTTTGAAAATGAGGTTAAGGCACATAAAAACCCTATTCCGGCCATATTCATAAATTTTTAGCCACTATAAATTCCGAATGAGCCAATCATAGCCAAATATCCATGCCTATAGCCATGATGTGTTTCTGAGGCTTAAAGTGAGTGGTTTACGGGGTGGACTGTATGGAAAGAATAATGGGCCCACACGTATTCTATTAATTTAATGAGAGGTTTATTGTTTATGGGAACTTAGCATATTGGAGGAATCCTAATTCTAAGTCAGTTGTGGTATTTATGGAATTGTGGTAGGAGAAGGTAACCCTTGCTTGGGGAGGACTTCTCTTGTATCTATAAAAGGGGTGCATACCTCTCATTATTTTCTAAGTCGATATTGCTCTATCGCATTATTGTTTTTATTAGAAGAGAAGTGTCGAGTGTTTGGTTTTCGCTTATTAACTTAAGCGTTGGAGGGCCTTAACAGGATCGAAATCCGACCCGTCCGAGGCGTTGTTTTGCAGGACCAGCTAGGTCGCCAGGAGATTTGTGGAGGGCTTGGCAGGTCGCTGTGACGTATTTGGAAGCAGTTTCAGGTCGCTAATCTCTATTTGAGGTTAGTACCCCATTTATTTGGTAGCCCAACTTTTTGGACTTATCAAATTGGCGCCGTCTGTGGGAATGAGGGACATCGAGTCCTTGAGCGAAAGACATGAGATACATAATTTTCGTAAGTCTAAAATCTGATTGCGCAATAAATTTTAAAAACTGTTTTCTAACGATTCACCGTTGGATCGTGTTAAAATTTTTACAAAACCTCAAAAACCTTTTGAACTATGTTTTGAACGGTGGAGATTGGATTTTGAGGTGTGAGGGAATATATATGAATTTTTGAGTGAAGCAGTTTTTATTTTCGGAAAATTCTGCGCAGTATTTTTTAAAATATGATTGTGCATAATCAAACCGTTGGATCAAACTAAAAATTTGATATGTTATTCTAAACGTATTTAAGTGAAATATGGACGGTGGAGATTTGAATATAAGTTCGGAGAAGTTTTATAACGAATTTTAAACGGAGCTGATCCTGTTTCCAAAAACTGCTTGTCTAACTTCTTTTGAGAATTAAGTTATGTATAATTTAATTGTTGGATGGAGTTGAATTTTGAGTATAATATGTACGATATATAGTGTTAAATATGAATAGTGGTGGAGATCATGTTGTGAAGTTTGTGAGCGCGAGTAAGGGCTGTGATGCTCGCGTCTTACTTAACGATTATTTTTATGATCATATACTAACGGACTGAGTGCAGGCCAATTTGTTTAGTTTGTATTGTTTTTAATCTTGATTTTTAAGGGTTACCCTATATTCCTGGAATATAACTCGGGAATTGTCAATACAAACAAACGCGATGAGGTCGCGTGTCAAAATATTTTGAGGTCGATTTACTTTGCTGCTCGGAGTCTAAGACGATGAGGTCGCGTATCAACCGAACGCAACAAAAATTGAGATAAGTATTTATTTTCTTTAAAAATGAACGTATGCAAATTGGGGTCATTTATGCCGATCTTGGGTAATGATTGTGATGGTGGACGTATTTTTTATATATGTTAGCTTGTTTACTTGTTGTATGGGTTCGATCGTATGAGTGTGACATTCAAGTTCTTTTGGTGTCATGCAATTAATTACGAGTTTGGATGAGGTTTAAAATTTATAATTAGTAGGATAATTATGCGTTGAGCTTTTGATGGGTTTGAGTGCTTTGATATATTGGGGTGATTGTGCTACTTATGTTTTTGAAAGTGGAAGATGGTAATGGGTTTGAGTGATTTGATATATTGGGGTGATTGTTCTACTTATGTTTTTGAAAGTGGAAGATGGTTAATTATGTGTTTTCTTTAAAGGGAGGACCTATTTGATTCTGTATGATTATGAACACACTAAGAATCGCTCATTCTTGCACATTCCCGTATGAAAATACTGCACTGCCACACTTCGGTGAAATGATCATAACTCACTGTCGGATGATCCGTTTTGAGATCCGAATTTAGCATTGGAAACTAAACTCGTAGGGCTTTCCATTGGTATATAGTTTGTTCTCTAATTCATTACCGATCAAAGTAGTTTAATCTTTAAAGTTGGTATATGTGTGCTGAAAATTCTTGTGTCGGTTTTGTTTGATCCTATATGGCTCGATGGTGATATGATATTTGTGGTTGTGGGAAATGGAGATTTTTGATTTGAAAGATGTTTGATTAAAATGTTACTGGCGCGAGTAGGGTTTTGATATTCGGATGATATTTTCTATGATTATGCTAACGAAGGTGGGTGCAGGGCCTGTTTAGGTCGTATTAACTTAGGGTTAATTTGTGGGTTGCCCGGCATATAATTCGGAGATGGGTCACCCAATGCAAAGAGATCGCCAATGTTTAAGGCAATGTACCAGGTCGCGCGTCCAAACAGTGACAAAAAGGAGATCGGGGAATTATGCTACCTAAGAACAAAAAGGTCGCGTAGTTGGATATTCGAGGAGAGGTGAATTTTCCTATAGCACCAATATGAATACGTATCGGGTACGCTTTTTGAAATCTCATGAAAGGGACGGTTTCTAATTTTATGCCCTGTTTATTTTTATGTGGTTGAGCATGYGGYGAATAATTGATRTATACGATTTAAATYGTTATGGTGTGTGKTTCYATRTAAATYGTTTTATGATCTGATTTAWGGAAYATYRGTATAATTAACATGTTAAGGTCTTTGCGACCTCGTTATGGTCTCTATGACCTCATTACACGATCTTGACAATCTTGTGCGATCTAGACTTTATGATCCAATATGGGTTTTATGTTTAAATCCCGACGCTTTCATGAGGTCGGCAAAAGATTTTATGAATATGGTTAAATTCCGACGCTCTCATTAGGTCGATGATAATTAAATTCCGACGCTCTAATTAGCTCGATGATGATTAAATCCTGACGCTCCCATTAGGTCGGTGATGGTTTTTATGGTTATGGGCTGACGCTTCTATTAGGTCGGCGATGGAGTTTGTGGTTTAAAAGTTGTGTTTTTGTGGCGGGAGAAGGTAACTCTGGACCGGATGGCACTTCTCCCGCACAAGAGTTTGTTGCGATGTGAAAGTTTGTTGCGAAGAGAAGTTGCGTTGTTGTGTGGCGGGAGAAGGTAACTCTGGACCGGAGGGTACTTCTCCCGCACAAGAGTTTGTGAAGTGGTGTGAAAGTATTTTTGAAGTTGTGTTTTTGTGACGGGAGAAGGTAACTCTGGACCGAAGGGCACTTCTCCCGTACGAGGTTAATGATGAGAAGTTGTGGTTTGTGAAGTGGTGTGAAAGTATTTTTGAAGTTGTGTTTTTGTGACGGGAGAAGGTAACTCTGGACCGGAGGGCACTTCTCCCGTACGAGGTTAATGATGAGAAGTTGTGGTTTGTGAAGTGGTGTGAAAGTGTTAAGAAGTTGTGTGTTTGTGATGAGAAGTTGTGTTGAGAAGTTGTGTTTTAGTGGTGAGAAGTTGTGTGTTTGTGATGAGAATTTTTGCTCTTGTGATGAGAGGTTGTATTGTTGTGGCGGGAGAAGGTAACTCTGGACCGGAGGGCACTTCTCCCGCACAAGAGTTAGTGATGTGAAGTTGTGATGAGAAGTTGTGTTCTTGTGATGAGAAGTTTTATTCTTGTGGCGGGAGAAGGTAACTCTAGACCGGAGGGCACTTCTCCCGCATAGAATTTGTGTTTTGAGTGTTGGGAAATTTTTGTGATATATAAAGTTGCGCGAGCTATTTTGTTCTCTGTGATTAAGTGGTTGTGATGTTTTAGTTGTGGTTGGAAGTGATATACTTGACTTACGTGTTTTTCTCATGCTCTTTTGTTATTTAGTAGATGGCTGTTCTTATGCGAGCTAATACATTTTGTACGTTGTTTGATGGGATTGTTAATAAGTCATGGTTGATTGTTTTTAGGATACCGCGATCTCGTAAGACGAAGTGTGATTGGTTGATGCGACCTATAGTAGCTTATGGGTTTTATTTCGTATATGGTTTGTGGTTTCACTACCCTTTGGGGCGAGCTGTGTGCATTTTTACCCTTCGAGGCGGATTGTGTGTTTTACCCTTTGAGGCGGATTGTGTGTTTTTACCCTGTGGGGCGGTTGTTTTGTTACCCGTTGGGGCAGGCTGTGTGCGTTATACCCTTCGGGGCGGATGACTTTTTTCCAAATAACACTTGGCGAGTTATTTTCATGGTTTTCATATGGTTAGAAGTTGTGGTTGTGTTATTATGTGTTTGGAAGAGGTATGTTTGACCTACGTATCTTTTTCAAGATATTGTGTTCTGGTATTATGGATGGTTATGTCGGTGCGAGCTAATATGTTGTATATGCGAGATGATTTTAGCTCCATCGGATTATTTATGATTCGTGGTGTGATTATTTTGAAATCTCAGGGTCTTATGAGGACAAGAAGTATGAGTGTGATTGATTACGAATTCGTGCGACCTATGTGTGGGTCAGGTTTATTTGGCTAATAGGGGTTAGCGAGTTTATTTGGTTGATGCGAGTTTATTTGGTTTAGTATGGTTTACTTGGCTGATTTGGTTTGGTTTGTTTATTTGGTTAGCATATGGGGGGCTTGCTTGTTTATTTGACATTTGCTTTTTGTGGATAATCTGGATGGACTACTTGATTGTATTAACTTGGGGGACTACATAGGCGAGCTTTATTGAGTTGATGTGACTTGGTTGTTTTCTTTTACTTGCATTAATTAAATATGGGGGACTGAGTGGTTTTCAGTCCCATGTTATTGTTATATGGTTACATGTGGATTGTGTGCGGTTTAAATGTTTTATTCGAACTTGGGGAACTGAATGGTTTTTCTGGGTCATGTGTGATTTGATGTGATTTTTGCTTGATTCGGCATATATTTTATGAGTGTGTTATGGGCTAACACTTTTGCTAGGTTGATGATGGTTTATATGGAGTGAGCTGATACTCTTATTTAGATTAGTGATGATTTGTGGGTGCAATGGTTTACTGGCCGACCTATTTTAGGCCGATGATGTCTTTATGGTTTATGGTTTTATGGTTTTTTGTGCCTTTATGGTTAACGCAATCTTGGGTCTTGATGGGCTGTTATGGATTATGGTATGGGGTCTTGGCGAGCTAAATGATTGTGATTTGTGGTATGGAATAATTTTTTGATCGACCCGTTTTAGGTCGAGTAAATGGTTAATGTTGTTTTGAATTTTCAAAGGCATATATTTTCTTGTATTATTGTGCCCGATTATAACTTCAGGCTGTAGAAGGAAGGCTGTATGGTTTTAGGTCGTCAGGTATGGGTTTGGGGACTCGCAGGTATGTCTTCTTGGACGATGAGCGAGCTCAGCGAACTGATCTTTTTAAGGTCGCGATTTTATGTGGTAAATTATTATGGGATGATTGTTGTATATCTCGGTATATCAGGTTGGATGATTGATGTAGAGTGGTGAGGTGATTTGTGCGTGTTGTGTGATTTATTTGTTTATGATTGCGTTTTTGAAATTATTGAGTACAATGTGATTTTAAGTCGGTGGATAAAAGTTGTGTGTTTTTAGGTCGTCATATATATAGTTGTGAATTTGGTCTGGGGACTCGTAGGTCGTCTCTCGCAAGGTGATCGTACTATCTTAAAAAGAAGTGAGCTCAGTGAAGCTGTACTTTAGCAGGTCGCATGTACATTCTATAATTTACTGTGGAATGATGAGTGTTATAGCTCGGTTTGTTGAGCTGTGTGATTCTGATGTGTGGTTTGGTAAGGTAAAATGATGATTTACTTATGTGTTTTATTATTGTTTTTGAAGTGGTTGTACTCTTGTAATTCTGTTTTTACATATCCTACCTGATTTCGTGCCTCAATAAGCTAGAACATGGGGGACTAGCTGATACGGACCAAAATGTCCATACGTAATATTATTTGATATATGAGGTTATTTGTGGTAAGCGACCTCATTTCCTGGAGAGGGTGTACCTCTGGGAGGTGAGCGAGCTGAGTGGTTTCAGTGGAAGAGTAAGCGAGTTGGTTTGAGGAGTAGCGACCTGAAGTATGAGGATGAGTTCTCATATAGGGTCGTGATCTCTTATGGTTTGAGCTGTGTACTTGAGCTCGGTTGTGGGCTTTTGTGAATATTAAGCTTACGGGCTTAAAGTGAGTGGTTTACGGGGTGGACTGTATGGAAAGAATAATGGGCCCACACCTATTCTATTAATTTAATGAGAGATTTATTGTTTATGGGAACTTAGCATATTGGAGGAATCCTAATTCTAAGTCAGTTGTGGTATTTATGGAATTGTGGTAGGAGAAGGTAACCCTTGCTTGGGGAGGACTTCTCTTGTATCTATAAAAGGGGTGCATACCTCTCATTATTTTCTAAGTCGATATTGTTCTATCGCATTATTGTTTTTATTAGAAGAGAAGTGTCGAGTGTTTGGTTTTCGCTTATTAACTTAAGCGTCGGAGGGCCTTAATGGGATCGAAATCCGACCCATCCGAGGCGTTGTTTTGCAAGACCAGCTAGGTCGCCATGAGATTTGTGGAGTATTAATTATTGGTTGGCGTGCAATTAGTGAAGTCACATAAGGTGACCACGATGTTGATAGTTGGAAAAAATAATGATTTGTAAAAGAAAAAGCAGAAGAAAAAAAAAGACATAAAGGAACGAAAGGTGACGGTAGAAATTAAGGCTCTTTTATTCATCAAAAACTCCTTTTATATAGGTTATCAAATACATGTTTTAATAATACATAAAGATAACAAATACCTAAATTTTCCTTCATCAGTTACTTGTTGACGAAAACACACTAATTGTGTATTTTCTTCAACACTCCCCCTTGTGCCAAGTCAAAGGGTGGAATGGTGTTTCATTGTTGTCTCTTTAAAACTTTCCAAGTAACAAAATTCAATGGGAAAAATAAAACTTGGTGTAAGGAAAAAGAGTACACCACACCTATGTTGAGACTCCCCTAAAGTCTACACTTCTCTTTGATATGTACATCTATCAAGAGAACTTTGAAAGTCTTCACTTCCTCAATTTACTTGATTCTTGAGAAAGTGCATAGTTGTTGGTTGTAGAAGAGTTGTGGTGATATTACTCGTATTATCACTTTTTCTTCAGTGATAGAGTTCAAGCTAGGGGTGAGCATAAATAATGGGTACCCGGTTCCGGACCCGGAACCGCATAGGACCCGCCAGATCCAGTCCTAGAACCGGACCCGCCGGTACCGGTTCTGGTTCCAAATTCTTGGAACCGGTCATAACCGGTTCTGGCTCCAGACTTTCGAGATCCGGTACCCAGCGGGTACCCGGTACCAAGTCTTTAATATAATAATTAATATTACAGCCCAACCCAAGCCCACTCACTCTTACCTTAAACCCACTCACTCTTACTTTCAAACCATACTACACAAAAATCACTCAAACCCTAAAATCATTTCTCCGCCTGCCGTCAAACTCTTCCAATTTCATGGTGTCTCCAAATCTTCATTGTTTGCTGCTCATTCTTGGATAATATTAGGCAAAAATTACTCACTGACTCCCTAACTTAAGGTATTTATCTTTCTTTTTTTTGTTTTTCTTACTGTGTGAGTTTTGAATCTTTGGTTGTTGGGTTTGGATGTATAATTCTTCCTTTTCGTTTTTCTATTTTTCCCATCTGGGTTTGAAGCTTCAGTTATGAACGTGATTCTCTGCTTCTACTAACTTTTCTCTATTTTTCTTTCCTCTCTTTCTGTATTCCCAACCAACCAAGAGTAGGGCTTCTGCGTTCTTATAAATTGGCCAAGTATAAATAAGGTAATTAATTATTCTTTCTTTATTCCCAACCAACCAAGAATAGGGCTTCTGAGTTCTTATAAATTGGCCGAGTATAAATAAGGTAATTAATTATTATTATTATTATTATTATTATTGATGAGCTAAAGTCACTAATTAATAATTATTGAAGGACATTAAGATATATTAATTTTAAGTTTACTTCTTTCTTAAAAATGAAAAGAAAGATTAATTAAGCATTTTGCCAACCAGTAATGATTTGTACTTACAATTTTATTTTCAGTAAGATTGATTAAGCATTAAGATATATTAATTTTTTTATCTTAAAGTAGGTAATTAAAATTATTGTTTCCATTAATCTAACCACATCACCACTGCTTTCCTTTTTCCACCACCCGAAACCGGAAAAAACAAAAAGAAAAGATCAAAAGTAAATATTTTTCCTAAAAACTCAAATAGGGACCAGGTACTCGATTTTGGAACCGGTTTCAAAAATTTTGGACCCGATTAGTACCAGTTTCGGGACCGCTTCTCTTTTATTGGACCCAATTTAACCGGTTCCGGGACCAGTTCCAAGCAAATTGACCGGGTACTTTCTGCTCACCCCTAGTTCAAGCCACTATTATCAGATATATGAATGATCATAACATTTACCATTGATAATCATGAACTACTACATGTATGATAATGATCTCTTTACATGGATCGAATGAGTAACCAGCATCAATGATACTATTTGATGTTTTACAGTAGGAAGTAAACTCAATATTTTCTTTACGGGTTACAAGACTATCTGCAAACCCAAATATATTATGAATGAGAGAAATAAACTCGCGTCAATAGTTTTTTTTAGGTATCAAAGTACATTTTGATTCCATTCCAGTGACATTGCTCTTTCTTGAGTTAAATCAAGATAACATTTTCGAGAAAGTAATATTTGGTCAAGTGTATTACTAATAGTACAATAATGCGCATATTGTACATAGGAAGGGAATTTCAGCTCTTACTAGTTCTTCGTCATTCCGCTGACGAAATTGATCTTTCCTTATATCTTCACTTTGACCAATCATATGAGTGCTAACATATTGCACTTATCCATATTTAATTGCATGATCATCTTTTGGATATATGCAAACTGTAGAATTTATATTCCACAAACTCGAATTTAGTTTAAAACCTTAACATGACCGAGTCTTCCCATGACTCATTATCTCAAATTAAAATTTCAAATAACTAGCGATATCTCTTATTTCATTAAGAGTGGATATATGTTCACATCATCAACATATACAACTATAATCACAAATTTGAAACTTAATTTCTTTATAAATACGCAAGGGCATAAATTATTTTTTCCCAAGTAGTCACTTAGACGGTTATACCACATCCATCTGGATTGTTTCAATCCATAAATTGAGTGTTTTAATTTAATTACAAATGCACTCCGTGGCTTAAAATCACTTGCCATGGCAATGAAAGGACAGCAAATACTTTCGTATATATTTCCAAATCATGATCCCCATAGAGATATGATGTAACCACAAGTATAAGTTGCATTCTCAATTCTTTAGAATTATAACATCTATTATGGGAGAGTACATATCCTCTTAGTCGAGTCAACTCTATATTATGCAACTAATCACATAATTATTATGTTAATTGATATATGAATTGACCGAGTATGCTCATGAATCGAAATTCCATGACAAATGATCATTTTAACCTAATCTACCAAATGAAAGAGTTTTACTCAAGATTTAACAAGTAAGTTCGTGTCTGCTCTAGTGAAGTGGAGTAAACTCTATTTTATCGAATTATTAACATAATTAGAATTGTAATTTTAATATAAGTGACCGATTATTCTCATGAAATGAAATATGCATGATAGATGAGGAGTTTAACCTAAATCTACGAAATGAACAAGATTTACATGAGATTTGAACTAATAAGTTCATGCCAGCTCTAATGAAATCGAGTCAACTCTATATTATCCAACTAATCACATAATTATTATGTTAATTGATATATGAATTGTCCGAGTATGCTCATGAATTGAAATTCCATGACAAATGATCATTTTAACCTAATCTACAAAATGAAAGAGTTTTACTCAAGATTTAACAAGTAAGTTCGTGCCAACTCTAATGAAGTCGAGTCAACTCTATATTATCCAACTAATTACATAATTATTATTTTAATTGATATATGAATTGACCGAGTATGCTCATGAATTAAAACTCCAAGACAAACAACCAAGAAAGGAAAAATTGCCAAATAAAATTCTCTACATAGAGAAAACACAAGTACGTAATATTAGCGAGTGGTGTATAATGACGTCAAAACCAGAGTCTAGATTTTTATAGATATTGTGAGTTGATGAATTGATGCAACAATGTATAAATGTCATTAAATAAAAGAAAATGATTATAGTGCCGAAAATGCACCATGTCCCGTCCACTGTATTTACTTCCATTGGTTTATCTCACTGTTTTTTTATCCTAAAATGATTTAATAGTTATATTAAATGAAAAATGTTATAATCACGGAAATGACAACGACAATGTAGAATTTCCCCAAATAAAATACTACTGAAATTGGGGATTGAATGGAAAAATTAATAACTAAATGTTGGGAGCAAGATTAAGCGCAACAATTTTTCATGTCAAACGGAATTGCATAGCACAATGTGCCTGTGGAAGGACATTGAAGGTTTTGGCTCGTCAACTACCAAACACAACATACTACTTTAGTGGATCCACCAAAAAACGAATGCCCTTCTTGTGCCATAGCTTATTTGTGTACTTGTGTGTATTTATTGTTTATATGACATGTTTTGCGATAAAAAAAAAAAAGCCAAAGTCTAGAGAAATTGATAGGCACAAACATACAAAGTAATCACATAAGATAACTAGACCACCAAATCGTACGATGCAATTTTCACTTGAGAGAAAAAAAGAGGATTTTCAAGTTTAAACTTTGCATAAAATATGTTTGAATTGCAGTTTATTGTTTACCTTAACACCTCTATAGCTATCAACTAACTTTACCTTCAAACATTATGCAACATTAATGTAAAAGATAAATTTAGTTTTTTCTTTTTTGTATGTGTGATGTCTCGACTATTTAGCAAAAAAAAAAATTCATTAGAGCATCTCCAATGGGACAATGTAAATTTCTAATGACATGGCAAATACAATATTATTATTTAGAAATCTTCTCCGATGATAAATGTGAATTGTGTAAAATTTAACTATTATTGATGGAGAGGTAAGAGAAATAAATTAATTAATATTAATGGGTGAATAAATAAAGTAAATTGTTAAATAGACAATGTCTAGCACACACCATCTAAGAACATCTCCAATGTAATGATGTTAATTCAACCTATGTGGCAAATAACATTGGCATTTTATAAAAAAGTTTTTCAATGCATCAATGTTAATGTTATTTATGTGATAATATTTTTTTTTATTTTTAGAAAAAATAAAGAGAGAAATAACATGATTGGATGATATATTTAAATTAATTGTTGACATTGTCAAGAGTAATGTTTAGAATTTGACATTGCTCTTGACAATGTCAAGCATTTAATGTGCCACATAATCATTTTATGCCATTTGTCAATTTTTTCACTTTCAACATTATTCCATTGGAAATGCTCTAAATTTAGATGGTGTGCTAGACATTATCTACATGTTTTCTTACCACATAAGAATTTTAGCTTATGTGCCAAAAAATTTACCCAATTCACATCTCATTGGAGATGCTCTTATTGGATTTCGAAGCTCGAGATCCTACAAAATCGGTTTTTCGTGCGGTTTTTCTTTTTATTTTAATATAAGTTTCAATAAAATTATTTTATAAGAAATTAATATAATTGACCGTACTCTCCTCTCATATTTGAGTCTCTTCTTGCAAAAGAGGGATATCCTTGTTCTCCTCGGTTGACGAGATCTTGTTACGACAATTAGCTAATTTGTGCATTTGTTCGTCTTTGATTTCAATTATAAAACCAAATCTTGAGTTTGTTTGATAACCCATAAATTGGAAGAATATATATTTTTGTTTATTATTTATACTTGGTGACCTGTCATGGGAATAAAGTTGGTGAATCAATTCTTAATATTGCTACGTCGTGTCTTACCATTCATTATTATAATTTGTTTATTAAATACATATAAACTTATTATCAACGGAATTATAAAAAATGATAGTAATATATTTATTTGATAACCTATGGTTCTATGAGAACTCCTTAAATTGTTTTGCGAGGTAATAGCCACTGGAATAAAGCAAACGACTAGTAATTCATTATTATATTAAGAGTTGGCTAATGAAAGATTATTAATTAAACATTGATCCGTTATATTTTACATATTTATAGATTGTATGTCAGAATGGAACAAGACTTCAATCACACTTTGGACTTAATGCATATTTTAATAGGAAAAGGTCAAAGTTAAGATTAACTCCACACAAGCCACAATATTACACCCAACCCCTACACAACATATATGCCATTTCCCACATTCTTCTTAAAACAGCGACGACCCGCTTGTTGAAATTATGAATTTTGCTATTCAGAATATTATGATATTCAGAATTTTATAAATAGTAAAAAAATTTATTTATTATAAGATTAAGAATATTTTAATTTTACTGTTATGTCAAATTATTTCTGAAAACTGGATGTCAATATATTATTATATTATATTTGATGTTAAATCATGTTTGAAAAGTAGGTGGTAGTATATTATTATATTGTATTTAGTAATATTTAATTATTTAGTTCTAAGATGTAATATTTAATTATTTAATTCTAAAATATTATTATTTGAGTATTTGATTTTTGAGTTTTACAACAAACGAACGAGTATTTGATATTTCGAATCACGAATTCAGTATTTCGAATAGCCCAAACAGGGCCTAGGTATACATTGATGCATCAAAATGTTTTTTTTTGCATAACTAGTAATTATACCAAACCATATTAATACAACCGGACGACTAAAATCTTCCTACAAAGTAATTTATATACAAAAATATATAATTGGCCTTTTTCTTCCCTTTTTTGCAGTAGGCCACGCAATCGAATCGAGAAGAAAAGCAAACTCGTCGATACGCCATAATAGCCTTTGTTCTCTTAACAGTCCTCCCCATGCTCGTAAAGCTCGCGTTCACATTACGCTCTCCAAGAATACAAAAGAGGAAAATGGTCGATTAGATATCCTTTCGTTTATTTTCATTTCATTAGAAAATAGTAAAAATAAAAAATTTAGGTAGATAAAATTTTTTGGTAAAATAATGATTGGATATAATTTGTGTTTTTTTTAAAATTAAATGATTGAATAAAAAATTATTTTGTAAATAAAATTTCAAATGGGACCCACAAAAGTTTTTGTGTGGTGAGAATTAATGATGGTGGAAAAGTGAGAAAGAGAAATAAAATAAAATAAAATTTTTGTGTGGTAAAATATTAATGGTAATTGAGAGGTAAGAGAGATGGGGGAACTAGATGATAGAGAAATGAGGAAAAAAAATTGAGGAAAAAAGTGAATTATATTTTTTCCGTTATAAACAATTATTTATTTGCCATTTTTTTCTTTTGTTAGTTGAGGAAAACCAAAAACTTTGGTTTCCAATCACACCCTTAGTCGGTAGTTAATTTTAAATTAATATAAATAAAAGAAGTAAAATAATATAAATAAAAATAAGAAAAAATATAAAATAATAATTAATAAGGACTTTGTAAAAAATATTTTAAGAAATCAAGAAAAAAATATAAAAAATGATACCAATAAAATAAAATATGTAAAATAATAATTTTATAAAACTATACAATAATGTGTTAGTATAAATAATACTTTGCAAAATAAAATGATAAAAAAAATAATTTTGTTCAATTAATTATCAACTTATTAGAAACTTTTGTCAATTATTATAAAAAAAAATTGAGAATGAATAAACTGTCGACTTTTTCGTTACTCTCAACCAAGCAACTCATTTGCAATGGTCGTGTTAAACAGGGCCGGTCCTCAATCACTTTAGGCCCTGGGTTAAATGATGAATAATGCCCATGTGTTTCTCTTTTTTTTTTTCTTTTTTTTTAATAAATGATAATATAATATAAATAACTTGAAAGGTACAAAAGATAGAAACAACTATATGATATATAAATAATACGCAAAGTGGGTATTTTATTTTTTTGACGAAATACTACGATAGTATAATAAAAATACATGATCCAAACGATGACTAACTAGCAAATGATACGACACAACCCCTTAAAAAAATCAAAGTGCATTCATTTTTTGCGTGAAGCATTCGTTTTTTTAATAAGGATCTTTTCCATTGATCCTTTTAAATATTGAGCCATTTGTTCATTAATTTCTTCTTTTTTCTTTTTTTCCCTTTTTGATATCCAGAGAGTTGTTTCGTAGAAATTCATTTAAAATTTAGATCAAACTCAAAATAAAACTTTTGTATATAAAACCTGGATTTGTATAGGAAAAACTTGAATTATCTTTGTAATTCCCGAAAAGTGTCCCTGTACAAGAAAAAAACAATCTCGAAATCACAGTAAATAAAAAAAAAAGAATCAATAGAAAAATAATGCTAATTAATCGACTTTTTTTGAAGGTACCTTACTTTACACCGTCTTTATTAATATGTGATAATACTAAGAAAAAAAATGATACAATTAGTATTCACAAAATATTTATACTTTTCATTTTACTATATAAAAAATCTATGTCCAAAAGAAAATTAAAAATAAAAAGGCCCGAAAGCTTGGAATTGAATATTGAAAATATTTCCTCGGTTCACCTTCATCATATATACTGTACATATATAATCTGGTGCCCCTTTAAACTTTTGGGCCCTGGGCTTGAGCCCAGGTTGCCCTGCACCCGGGGCCTGGTGTTAAATAATGGTGCTAGATCTTAAAAGTTGAAAGTCAATAAGATGTGGTTTTTTTGTTGTCAAATGATATCATTGTTATTGACCCATTTTATGGAGAATTCGTGAAATAAAAACTTTGAACATATAAATATATGGTATCTGATCAAATAAAAAAGTCCGATCAAACCAAATAATTAAAATGCCAATTAGAGCATCTCTAATATAATAGTGTTAATTGATCATATGTGGCAAATAATATTGACATTTTATAAAAAAAAATTCTTCAATGCATCAATGTTAATGTTATATAATTTATTTTATTTATTTTTAGAAAAATAAAGAGAGAGAAATAACATGACTGGATGATATTCTTAAAATTAATTGTAGACATTGAGCATCTCCAATGCAACAATGTTGAAAGTGAAAAAATTAACACATGGCATAAAAATAATTATGTGGCACATTAGATGCTTGATATTGTCAAGAGCAATGGTAAATTCTAGACATTGCTTTTGACAATGTCTACAATTAATTTAAAATATATCATCCAATTATGTTATTTCTCTCTCTTTATTTTTTCTAAAAATAAATAAAATAAATTATCACATATATAACATTAACATTGATGCATTTGAGAACTTTTTTTTATAAAATGTCAATATCATTTGCCACATAGGTTCAATTAACACTATTGCATTGGAGATGCTCTAATGTCTAGAATTTAACATTTCTCTTGACAGTGACAATCATTTAATGTGCTACATAATTATTTTAATGTGCCACATAATTATTTTTATTTCATGTGTTAATTTTTTCACTTTCAACATTGTTGCATTGGAGATACTCTTATAGTCGCACCCCAGGCTGTTGATTTGTGCAGAGAGTTTTATACTGCATTGTAAAAATCTGAGCTTTCATTTGCTTGAACTATCACACAATACATTGACAATTGGTTTTGTAATTATTATATATATTTGGTATTTTTTCTGATTTAGAAAAGATGATATTAATACCAAAAACAAATTCCCAAATAAATCAATAGCCATTAGATGATATAAATATATCATCCCACGGTCCAAATTTAAACAGTAGAGCCTGCAGTTTAGGTATGCATAGTAGACCCCGACACCCGGGCTCATATAGATTTGAGTTCGTCAATAAGTAACTGATATAAGACAATTTAAGTATTTGTTATCTTTATGTATTATAGAAACATGTATTTGATATATAGAAAGTCTTTGATGAATAAGAGAACCCTAATTTATACCGTCTCCATTGTCTCCTTTGTGTGTTCTTCTATTATATTTTTCGTTTTACACGTTATCAGCACGATACTCTAACATATATCGTATCATTTGTGTCTTCTTCTATTATATTTTTCCTTTTACACGTTACCAGCACGATACTCTAACCTATTGAGAGTAATCGAGAATATGCTTCGTAACCAAAGCAACAATTATACAATTTTCGTACATCGATAATCTAACCGCACTGTAAGTTTGAAAAATCATTTTTTCATGTTTCAACCGTTGGATCGTGTTCCAGTTTTTACAGAACCTTCAAGACCTTTTTAATTACGTTCTAAACGGTGGAGATCGGACTCAAGGATACGAGAAAATATATATAGAATTTCGAACAAAGCAGATCTTATTTTCAAAATCTTATGTGCAGCGTTTTTCAAAATAAGATTTATCACAATCGAACCATTGATCAAGCCAAAATTTGGATATATTATTCCAAACATATACTAGTTCAAACTGGACGGTGGAGATTTGAAAACGAGGTCTGAAAAATTTGATAATAAATTTTGAGCAGAGCTGATCCCGTTTCCCAAAATTGTCTACCCAGCTTATTTTAGAAATTCAATTACGTACAATATAACCGTTGGATGAAGCCTTATTTTTGATATAATATTTAATAGATATAGTTGTTAAATCTGAACGGTAGAGATCGGGTTTGAAGGTCTATGTCATGAGAAAGACAAACCTATTGCAAAAACAAAATTAGGAAAGAATCGTGTATTTCCTTCAAAGTAACTCGAATTACCATTTTATTTATTAAATACAACTAATAAATATTTGTTTATATGGATATCTCTCCTATTTGTTAATTCTGTTGACACCTAACTTAGTTGTCAACTTGATATGAAGTCAAATGACATGTGTCATTTTCTTATATTGTGTAAATCTGATGTGGCAGTCTCATGTTAATTTACACAAATTCCTTCCTTTTATGAAAAAATTGTCTAGGTATAAAATAGGACTTTTTTTTTTGTTTCATTCAATTGCTTTATTCTCTCCCTACTTTTCTCTCACTCCTTTTCTCTCCGCGTTCTCTCTTTTTTTTCGCCTTTCCTATTATCTATAGAACTATTCCCCCGATCTCCCAGGCTTACAATTATTTCCACGGCTTTTACACGATGTTGCTACCGGCGTTCTTTAAAATTGTCATACTTCCAATTAATTATTCCATGTTTAGTAGTTTGATTTTTTTTTCTCTTTAATTGCTTTCGGTTTTACTCAAATTTGTGGATCTGACATTCGGTTTAATTACTTCCAATCAATTTTGTTATTTCGATACTTTGTTTGATATTTTTGGAAAATATGACTTTTATTTTTGTAGATCTGTTATTCTCGGATGCATTTTTTTTTTTTTATGAAATTTTGATTTTTTTGGTTCGTTTTTTAATCAATATCCTCAAATCAACAGAGAGTAGATTTGTGTCTGTTTGTTTAAACGTTTATGGTTAATCATGTATGTTACTTTCTGGAATGGTAAATTGTAGATCTACTTTTTCTGCTTATATTGTTCAAGTCACCGGCCGGATAAAGTTCTAGATCTGTTAATTTTCTTATATTGTGTAACAGAAAATTTCGGACTCCTTGCTGCGAGATTAATTTTTCCAGGAACTCATATCTTCTAAATTATTTTTGTAACTCAGCGGTTAGGTACAATCAGACAACTCAATTTGTTTTACAAGGAGATTTCTCTTGATTTTTTGAAGGTACAATCGGACAAATCAAATTGTTTTACAAGGTACCTTCAATCCTCATTAATTATTTGACTGTTAATTTCTGCGTAGAGATGTTTTTAATTCTGTTTTTTTGTGAATATATATATATATATATATATATATATATATATATATATATATATATATATATATATATATATATATATATATATATATATATATATTGACGGAGATGCGTTTTTGTGTGTTTTAATTCTTTGAATATATATATTGACGAATTTTTGTGCGTTTTGATTTTGTTGTTCTGTGAATATATATATTGACGGAGATGCGTGCGTGCGTTTTAATTCTGCGTAGAGATGTTTATGTTCTGTGAACTGTGAAGTTGTTGGGTTCTGCTAATCTGTTCTGTGAGTTTTAATTCTGCGTAGAGATGAAGTGAGTTTTTGTTTCTGTTCTGTGAACTGTGAAGTGAGTTTTAATTCTGATGTTTCTGTTCTGTGAACTATGAAGTGAGTCTTTGTTTCTGTTCTGTGAACTGTGAAGTGAGTTTTAATTTTGCGTGTTCTGTGTTGGGTTCTGCTAATTCCTGTTATGTGAAGTTTTAATTCTCTGTGAAGTTTTAATTATGTGTTGGGTTCTGTTAATTCTGTTATGTGAAGTTTTAATTCTCTGTGAAGTTTTAATTCTGCGTAGAGATTTGTTTTAATTCTGTGTGTTGGGTATTCTGTTCTGTCTGTGTTTGTTTTAATTCTGTGTGTTGGGTATTCTGTTCTGTTTGTGTTGGGTTCTGTGAATCTCTGCGAGATGCGTTTCTTAATTCTGTTATGTGCGTTTGAGATTGCCTTTGTGGAAAAGAAAATATGTTCTGTGCGTTTGAGATTGCCTTTGTTGAAAAAAATAAATAAATAAATGAACTTTGCGTTGGGTTCTGTGAATTTCTGCGAGATGCATTTCTTAATTCTGTTATGTGCGTTTGAGATTGCCTTTGTTTAAAAAAAAAAATCCGTTCTGTGCGTTTGAGATTGCCTTTGTTAAAAAAAAAATAAATAAATGAATTTTGCGTTTGAGATTGCCTTTGTTGAAAAAAATAAAAATAAATGAATTTTGCACTAGGGCAGTTTCAAACCCTAATGAGTTTGTTTCATATTCCCCACCTTCCACCACTGGACTACTTATATTTCTTGTGCGATTTTTACTCTTAATAAGAATTTGTTTATTTGCCTTTACTTTTACTTGATTTTACTTGATAAATAAATTTGTTTATTCTCCCTACTCCTAAATTAATTGAGCATCTCCACATTTCTCCGGGAACTCAGATTTCCTTGCTTCAATTGCCAATTTTATTTTTAATTTTTCATAATTTTGAGGAATCGGTCCTCGATGTTACTATTATTGATCTTTCATTTACTGAGAATTTTCAAATTTGTGGAGTAAATTCTGATTTGATGCTAGTGGATGCTGCTAGCTTTATTTTCAAATTAACGAGGACGAACATTGAACGTGGACATATTGTATGTACTTAATCACCTTATACTAATATTCAATTTACTCATTCTTATAATTATTCTAATAACTTATTCGTTCACAGATTATTCCACGATATTTTTAGGACCAATACATTATTTTTTCGGGTCGTCATGCAACGGCGAAGGCAAGTATTCGGTATCAAATTAATCACTGGATATACAACAAGATGCTGACAGAGTGTATCTTAAGAAGGACTGTAGAGATTTTATTTCATTCTTACACCTCAAGTTAAATACAAAACTCGAGTTTAGGCTTCTCCAGATACTGGGGGTCGTTTTTGAGCTTCATTTGGTGTAAATGTTTTTGAGATAATTTGGATTGGTTAAATTCTATCTTCAACTTTGTTTTGTAATATTTTCTTAAAGTCGATATTATGATTTTCTGAATTATTTAATGCCAATTCCAAAGTGTGCACGGTAAAAAGATGAAAACTAAAAATAATCTTAATTTTAAAAAAATAATTATGGAAAAGATAACAATAATGAAAACCGAATATACTTTACCATTTTCGCTCAATAACAATTTTTAGGCGATATTATTAGATTAACCACTAACCACTGTGATTGTTTATAATTTTTTGGAAATTTGATAATTTTAATGCATCCAACTTTAATCGATTAAAATCATATAAGGAATGTTTGACAACGTAACTTCAATTACGTACACTCCTTCCTTTTTTTGGATCCAATTGTCAGTTAGTGATAGAATAATCGTTTCTAAATGATTATAACAACTATTATGGAAACATTTCTAAATGATTATAACAACTATTATGGAAATATTTCTAAATGATTATAATAACTATTAATTGTTATTCACACTACTTTGTAATAACTATTAATTGTTATTCACATTACTTTGTAATAACTATTAATTGTCAGTTTTATAGTACCTATTAATCGTCAATTGATAACGTCAACACACATTTATATTTTTAATGAAGTTGTTATTGTAAAATAAAGAGTTTCCACGAAGTTAATTACCTGTTTATTTTTATTTCTTCTATGTCGCAGGGTTAAAACCAAAAAATAGTTGTTTTTTACAAACAAGAAGAGATTTTGGATCCCATTTGAATTTTTGTAAACGGATTAAAAAGATGAGATATCTCTTGATGAATTTAATTGATTTGAAATTTGATTATACCATAATTAACGAATTTATTTTATAGAATGACAATTTTTTTATTAATCGATAATTACTGTAATGGTTTATGAATTTTTTGGAAGTTAACTGAAGTTAATTGATTTGAAATTTAATTATACCATAATTAACGATCCAGTCTGATCCGCACTCTATAAATTGATATCTCTATATATGGAATACTCATTTTTCATAGTTAACTATTTTTATATAAATATATTTGGTAATTATTGGATTTGAGCTTAATGAATGCTTAAATATATCAATTGTAACAATAATTGTGTATAAGGAATATTTGACAACATAAACTCAATTACATATACTCCTTACCTTTTTTTATATCAACCGTCAATTGCCGTCATTTTATAAATTTTACCATTGCTACACTTAATGTACCTTAATTATGGCATTGAAAAATAAATGACTATTAATTGCCAATTGATAACGTCCACATGCCTTTATATTCTCAATGAAGTTTTTATTGTAAAATAAAGAGTTACTATGAAGTTAATCACCTTTTTACTTTTTTAACGGATTACAAAAGATGACATATTTGATGAATTTAATTAAGTTGGAATTTAACTATACCATAATTAACGCATTTGGTTGATGCCTTTATTGGAAATAGTATTTCTTCCTTAATTATACGAGAATCATTTACAATATGGAAATTAATAAAACTGTTACTAACTATTGGAGAATATTATCATATATTTATATACCTTGATAATTTGGTGACCCCCTATAAATAATTGGTTGTCACTTTTTTTTATGTGTATACAAAATTTATTTATTTATAAAATCAAAAAAACAATGGACCTACGTCTTCAGCCCCAACTTGCAATCAATCGAAGTATATGTGTTGCGTATTCTAACAAGGATCATTTGGTATATWTTTTTTRTCATATATATTAATTCATTTATTTTAAATTATGTTTTCTCAAAAAAAATTAATTATATTTTCAACTATATATTTTACTCTCCTGTTATTTATATTTTGTTCGAAATTATAATATTTATGTTTCATCGTCAAATATATGAACAAAAGTTTTTTGCCCACTGAATAAATTGTTTATCCAAAAATATTCTACGATCAATAAATTGGTTAGTATTTTTATGTTATTAGTTTGCTTTTTATTTCGTATGCACTATATTAAATTATTTCTCTCATATATATTTTTTTGGTGCAATGTGTTAATTTTATAAAATTTCAAAGCAATATATATATATATATATATATATATATATACACACACACACACATATATCACATATATTAAAATTGATAATTCTTTAATAGCCTATTCCGGCCACTTTCTCCAAATTTTTCGAAGATGCACTCCCTATCTATTTCGATCTACGAAATTGGCGTGCAGATTCATGGTCAGTTGAAATGAACAGGTTAACGAGAATGTTGAACTTGGAGTCGGTTTGGAACAGGTTGGATTATGTTCCGCTCGGTGTTGGAGAAGCATATTATTTGTCAATAATGCTTACATCATTCCCGAGGACCAGTTTGTCACGAAAATTTACGTACCATTAACAACATTGTCTACCCAACTTTCAAGGCCGCATGTTATTATTTGGGACTGTTGAATGATGATAGAGAATATGTTGACGGTATTGTCAAAGCAAGTTACTGGGGTTTACCGTCATTCCTAAGAAAGCTCTTCGCATCATTGTTAATCTTCGAGTGTTTCAAGACCAGAATATGTATGGGAAAAGACATGGCATCTACTTGCAGATGACATCTTGCTAAGACAACGTAGAATTCTGGATATAGAAGGTAATTAGTCTTTAGTTTAATGAACTGTTTTTTTATAAATTTAAGATGTTCTTATTTTTTATGATATTTAATTATCTACTAATACAATTAACTTATATACTCAAATCTTGATAATTTTTTATTACTTTGTTCAGGCCTTCAACTAAGTGATGATATGTTGAAAAACTATATACCCTGATTGAATTGGAAAAACTTCTCCAAAGTAATGGAAAATCGCTATGGAATTTTTGCGAAATGCCTTTGCCCGATGACTCTTTGATGACCGACGGAAATAACAAACTTATCTTGCAAGAAATTAATTTTGATAGATGTCTTTTGGAAGTCGAACATCAGGAATTATGCTCATCACTAACAGATGAACAAATGACAATCTATTCAGAAATTCTAAGTGCTGCGACAAATAACAAGGGTGGTATTTTCTTTGTATACGGTTATGGGGGTACAGGCAAAACCTTCGTTTGGCGAACATTATCTGCAGCTTTACGCTCAAAAGGTGAGATTATTCTCAATGTTGCTTCGAGTGGTGTTGTCGCACTTTTGATTCCAGCTGGTAGAACTGCACACTCCCGATTTAGAATACCCTTGACCATAACCGAAGATTCAATGTGTACAATAACACCTGTAACAGAATTAGCTGCTCTTCTTGATCGAGCAAAACTAATCATTTGGGATGAAGCACCGATGATGAGTAGATTTTGTTTTGAAGCTTTGCATAAAAGTTGGTATCATATTGCACCTGAAGAAAGAAAGGAATTACCATTTGCTGGTAAGGTTATAGTTTTAGGTGGAGACTTTCGTCAGATTCTTTCTGTTGTGCCAAA
The DNA here is from genome assembly GCA_014905375.1 of Phtheirospermum japonicum. Lineage (NCBI taxonomy): Eukaryota > Viridiplantae > Streptophyta > Magnoliopsida > Lamiales > Orobanchaceae > Phtheirospermum > Phtheirospermum japonicum. The sequence continues at coordinate 344,141 of BMAC01000428.1, read as the reverse complement.
GGGTAGTCGGGAAGACATTGTGTATGCCAGTATCTGTTCATCTAGATTATGGGAACATTGTAAGATTCTTCGATTGACAAAGAATATGAGGTTAACCGTCAGACAGTCAATGTCAAGATCTGTTGAACGTGAGGTTCGCGATTTCCCCAACTGGATACTCAAAATCGGTGATGGCAAAATTGGTACAGAAGTTGATGGTCAAACTTTAATTGATATACCTAACAATATACTTATTCAAACTTCAGGCGATCATGTTGCTGCTATTGTTGAGAGCACTTATCCATCTCTTTTACAAAACTTTGGCAATCACTCATTCTTCGAAGAAAGAGCTATTCTTGCACCAACTAATAGTATTGTTGAGACGGTGAATGAATACGTGATGTCGATTCTTCCAGGTGATGAACGAGTATATCTTAGCTCTGACACAATTTGAAATATGTAAATGGAGAAGCTCATCATCAAGTGTACTCGACAGATTTTCTAAACACGATAAAGTGCTCCAGAATCCCCAATCATATTCTGAAGTTAAAAGTTGGAGTTCCGGTTATATTGATTAGAAACATGGATCAAGCTTCAGAGCTGTGCAATGGTACTAGATTAGTTGTCAGGAACTAATGTTGGTATGAAGGTTTACATTACACGAATGGCATTGACCCCTTCAGATAGTAGGGTCCCGTTCAAATTTTAAAAGAGACAGTTTCCCCTCATTATTTGTTTCGTAATGACTATAAACAAGAGTCAGGGTCAAACTCTTTCTAATGTGCATTTGTATTTGCCAAGACCAGTTTCTAGCCATGGTCAACTCTACGTCGCAGTCTCTCGGGTCAAGAGTCGTAAAGGATTAAAAATCCTAAGTTGTGACGACGATGGTAATATTGTTAATAAGACTGCGAATTTTGTTTACAAGGAGGTTTTCCAGAATCTCAAGTGAACGATTTTAAAAAGTTATATTATTGACTATGATTTAACATTTATTTTTTTCGCTCTTTTTAGTATATTCTTGCTCGATATGCCCACGTAAACGCGGGTTTTTGAACTAGTATGGCATGATATGTATTATTGTGTACTCTTATACAAAGCATGTATATGTGTATATGTTATCTATGAATATATACTCGTGACGTTAGTACAATATAGACAAACATGAAATTTTGCAATACTTTAATGATATTCGTAGAGTACACATAACATATTATTACTTATTCTCTTAGATGATTTCTTATTTAGAAATCATAAATAAAGTTATTTACATGATTAGATGAGAGATTGATCATGATTTTGCATATATTTAGTTAATCATGAGTTTCGATGAATTGATAAATTCATGTATGTTGGCAATTCTCGATGAATTTTTAGATTCGTTTATGTTGATAATTCTCTTCAAGTTGATTTTATAAGCTACTTTCAATATATGCATTTTTGATTGTACATATGCATATTTTCATGATAATGAAAGTTCATGAGATGAGAGATTGATCATGATTTTGCATATATTTAGTTAATCATGAATTTCGATATATTGATAATTTCATGTATGTTGGCGATTCTCGATGAATTTATAGATTCATTTATGTTGATCATTCTTTTCAAGTTGATTTTATAAGCTACTTTCAATATATGCATTATTGATTGTACATTTGCATATTTTCATGATAATGAAAGTTCATGAATGATAGAGAATATGCATTATTGATTGTACATTTGCATATTTTCATGATAATGAAAGTTCATGAATGATAGAAAATTGTATAAATAAGTCTTGTGATAATGTATATTCACATGATATCAAAGAAGGATTATGACATACTTCAAATTCACTATCTAAAAAAATTGATTGAACTAACTCAATCTAAATACGATTTAATATACTCAAAAGAAATTGAGTACTACCATCATTGGTTTGATGTGAAAACTATAAGAACTATAATTTCACAATAATATCATACACCAACCCCCAACTGGCAAAGAAGAAACTAAGTCAAAGTTAATTCTCTAATGAATCCGAGACTTCATATTGACCCCAAATCTTATATGGAAGTATATGTAGTTGAGAAATTTCAATAAACTTTGGGATTTGCTCTAAATGAATATTTTGAGAATTTTATGAAATACTACTTCCAAGCCAACGAATTTAGTGAAAAAAAATATGTTTGCTTGCTAAAAAGGGTCAATGACTTTGATATATTGCAACTAAAAACATGTCTTACCATATGTCGAAAAGAAAGTCACTTTAAATGATAATAAATAGTTGAGAGATACGATCTCACTCTATTTTTCTCCCACTTGATCAAATATACTGATGCACTTGTATAGTACTAATTATGATAGTAAGTCATCAAGAGACATGGCATTATTTTTTATAATTCCAATGTTAGATCTTTGGATAAGGAAACTTCTTGAGGCTAACTAGGATCGATATGAATAGTGGAAGTAACCTCAAAGTAAAGGGGAAGAGACACGTTGATCCCTACCTATGTGGGAAGAATGAACCACAAGGTAAGATATGTAAGAGTTCGTGATATTTATTGGTCGTGGTAGAAGTCACGGAGGTTCCCAAAATAACATAACTTAGTCAATGGATATCCTCTATTTTGATTGATGAAATTTGTTTATTTCTTACTTTACAAAGAACTTGTGAAAGTATAATCAATCATTCATATTTGACTATTGTATTTGGTCTTAAAGTTTATATTGAAATAGATTTATGTGATGTGGCCTGATTTAATTATTTCTGACTTATTGGTAAATTTTGCATTTCATTTTAAAGCATTGAATGTAATTAAACTTATTTACCACACATTTACATACAAGGTTCAAGAGTAAACTATTAGATATAATGTAACATATCTAAAAAATAATGTAAACTATTAGAATGAAAAGTATTTCGTTCAAATATCTCTGAAAATTGTGAGAATTTATCGAAAAATAGACAATTATTCACTGAATTGATATTTATATGTGACAAAGTCTTGATGCCTAGTGGCACATTGATTAAAGTCATAAAAGCCTAGTATGGACTAAGAGCGAAATGAATCTTGTCAAGTTTGATGATACTCATGTTGATGATTAGCATTAATAAATATATTATGAGAATGGAACTATACCTTTAGTTTATGCGGAAGAAATCACGTTTTAGAGTCAATTTAGTAATTTTACATTACTACTTTTTTATTATTGAATCATAAGATATGACCAACAAAGAACTTTTGGACACTGACTCAATCAAGTTTTGACACGACTGGCATGGATTCTTTTGGTCGTCGTGATATGATGGTCCATATTATAAGAAATTAACATGGACATCTTTTATTTTGAGTGAAACACAAAACGAGATAAAAATTTAATGCACAGTATAGTGTCGAACTAATGTTGTTACATTACAGCTAGTGCATTCTAAAGTACTAGGAGCGCTACATACATTCATATCTCAAACATGCATCACTCGTTTTTTTCAAAACTTGTTCATTAGCAAAATTATATGATTGAGACCTTCATATGCTAAAGATACAAAGTCTAATACTCCATTCTTATAATTGATAATTGGTGATACATGTGGACATAACCATCTAAATGCGGATCTTTCAAGTATTTTATAGTTTTGGTCAAAAGTACATTTAGTATGATTGAGGACTACCACCCAAATTCATAATGCTAGAGAGTTTATATCAAAAGTATTTGGTTTATATTGCATTTTAATCAAGATCTATGTAATGTATCATCTTGTACCCTAATGTGCATATACAATAAGGTCTCAAAGAAGACACCGTCGAAAATAATATAGATGGTGACTAAGACAATATTCATGCGCACTCATATATTTGTCTCTGCACAGGGTTATGCAATATTGCACGCAACTCTTACTTATTCGTTTATGAGTCTCTGCTAATCAAATATTTTGCGTATCAGTTGGTAACTGGGTATAAGCCTGATAATTTATATCTACGCATATTTGATTACACAGTATATGTGCCTATTGCGCACCCACAACGCATTCATATGAGTTTCTAAATACGGTTAAGTATTTATGTTGGATATGAATCTCCAACAGTCATCTGCTATTTGAAACCTTTGACAGACGATCTCTTTACCGCTAAAACTTTAGATTTGTCACTCTAGTGAGACAGTCTTCCCGTCGTTAGGGAGAGATGAGAAAAAGTATTTTCTAGTGGAACGACAGGAAGAGTTTCACACTATGTCTCATTATGATCCTCGCATTTCACAATGTAACGTGAAAGTAAAGTAAAGTGAACAATTGATATTCAAAGTATAGAAGACTAAATTTCTAAAGTGACGAGATCATATATATACCAGCTGCAAATGTGTTTGCAAGGTTAAAAGTCCCCGTAAAGGGCACAATGTCGCATATTAAGACATTGCAACCATACTTAGTGGAGGTGTGTTTGAGGTCGTGACTCCCAAAAGAAACAGGGGGAGGTCACTTGGTTCGATCAATACTCGCCCAAGGAATAAGAGGGCATATATGGCACAACTTCAATTGATCATCAATGATAATAATTCCTCTCATGAGATTATCTCTGGTTATACTTATGTTCATGAATCATTACTGGAGGACGCTCCAATGTTTAATATGATTCTAGAGAATAAAGAAATCTCAATGTACTATGAGATTTTATATGTGTTGATGGAAAGATCTTCCACGCACATTGATGATGTATACACTGTTGCTGAAGGAACCATAGAGCACGATGATATCAAGCCATGCTCTATTAAAATGTCAATATAGAGCAAATTGACCTCAATGTAAAGAATCAATCCAGGTAGAACTAAATTCACTGACAACAAGATAGGTATTTGGTCTGGTAGTGCTAACCTCACCAATTGTAAAGCCTGTAGAATATAAACAAAGTTTTGTCAGAAAGCGCAATGAGAAAAATAAAGTCATAAGATGCAAATCTAAACTTGAAGCATAAAATTTCTCAAAACGCCCTGAAACTGACTATGAGGATATGTACTCTCTCATAATAGATGTTATAATTCTAAAGAATGAGAATGCATCTTATACCTGTGATTACATCATATCTATATGGGGATCGTGATTTAGAGATATATATACGAAAGTGCTTGATGGCCTTTCATTGTCAAGGCAAGTGACTCTAAGACATGTAGTGCATTTGTAATTAAATTAAAACACTCACTTTATGGATTGAAATAATCCAGACGAATGTGGTATAACCGTCTAAGTGATTACTTGATTGGGAGAAGATAATCTATGCACTTGCGTATTTATAAAGAAGATAATTTTCAAATTTGCGACTATAGTTGTATATGTCGATGATATAAACATAATATCCACTCTTAATGTAATAAGAGATATTGCTAGTTATTTGAAATTCTTAATTTGAGATAATGAATCATGGGAAAACTCGGTCATGTTAAGGCTTTAAACTAAAACCCGAGTTTGTGGAATATTAAATTCTACAGTTTGCACATATCCAAAAGATGACCAGACAATTAAATATGGATAAGTGCAATATGCTAGCACTCCTATGATTGGTCGAAGTGAAGATATGAGGAAATATCAATTTCGTCAGTGGAATGACGAAGAACTGGTGAGAGCTGAAATCCTCTACCTATGTACAATATGCGCATTATTGTACCATTACTAATACACTTGACCAAATATTAATTTCTCAAAATTATTATCTTGATTTAACTCAAGAAAGCACAATGTCACTGGAATTGAATCAAAATGTACTTTGATACCTAAAAGAAACCATTGACGCGAGTTTATTTTTTCTATTTATAAATATAATTGGGACTGCAGATGGTCTTGTAACCCCCAAAGAAAATGTTGAGTTTACTTCCTACTGTTAAACACAAAATAGTATCGTTGATGTTGGTTACTTATTTGATCCATGTGAATAGATCACTATCATACATGTAGTAGTTCGTGAGTATCTACGATAAATGTTATGATCATTCATATATCTGATCATAGTGGTTTGAACTCTATCACTAAAGAAAATGTGATAATACGAGTAATATCACCACAACTCTTCTACAACCAATAACTATGCACTTTCTCAAGATTTAAGTAAATTGAGGAAGTGAAGACTTTCAAAATTCTCTTGATAGATGCACATATCAATGAGACGTGTAGACTTTAAGGGGAGTCTCAACATAGGTGTGTTGTACTCTTTTTCCTTAGACCAAGTTTTATTTTTCCCATTGGATTTTGTTACTTGACAAGGTTTTAACGAGGAAACAATAAAACACCATTTCACCATTTGACTTGGCACAAGGGGTAGTGTTGAAGGAAAAACACAATTAGTGTGCATTCGTCAATAAGTAACTGATGTAGGATAATTTAGGTATTTGTTATCTTTATATATAATGAAAACATTTATTTGATACCCTATATAAAAAAAGTTATTGATGAATAAAAGAACCCTAATTTATATCGTCTCCACCGTTTCCTTTTTGTCTTCTTCTATTATATTTTTCCTTTTGAAAAAAGAAGATATTTTGGAATTTTCCCATCATTTGTTTCCCATCAAATATATCAGCCCATTAATATTGGATTAAATCAAAGCCCATGCACGCAGTGGAATGTTCATCCAAAGGACACCAATCTGGATTAAGATGATCTGACAATATTACCCTTGAGGTATTTATGAATTCCTATCTTAAGCCAACAAATAATAAATTGGCGGCTCGTTTGGCATTGCTGAAATAGCAAGATAAGGCCCTCTAATCACCATCAATCTTCATTTATTTCATGTTTGACATTAATTGAATATACCCAAATCTGCTCGGCTCGCAATTGCAATCTTATGAACCCAAGATTTCTATTCTTGGCCTCCCCTCCGACTACTTAATCTAAATAGGGCTCATTTGGTTGCCCGACTAGACTAGATCAGCTAAGTTTAAAAAGAAGATTATTTTACTATTTCTATTCGTTTGGGAAATATGATTCATTTGCCATCAATAGCTTATCTTATTCAATTTCCTTGTTTGCTATTTAAGATTAAAACTGAGTCATGGTGCAAATAACAAAAATACCCCTCTCTTTTTAATACAGGTATGAATTGAAATTCATTCACATCGTGATCTCTACACCAGACCAACTTCTCAAACAGCAACTCCTTTCATTCGATTTTATATTTGAAAAAAAAAAAGAGAGAGAGAGAGAATTCACCTGGGTATTGAAACTTGTAAGTAATTTACCTCTAAAAATCTTGGTTTGYTTTTTTGTGAGTTGAGATCGCAAAGTTTTTCACGTTGAAATTTTTAGGTGATTTGTCTTCTTTTTTTCTCAATAATATTTCTTCTTTTGTCTGGTGTGTCTATATTTGGAATCAATATTGGGCTGGATGTGCATAATAATTGTTTGATCTGCTCAAATATTTTTTTAATTAAACAACTTTCTTAAACAAAGCTCGAGAGATTTTGTATATTTATGCTTCAACCAACTCTAGATACACTTGTACTTTTGAATTCACATTGATTGATTTGTCAGCAAGAAAAATGACGGCCAAAGGTGTTTAAGAAGCCCCTCTATCAACTGCATTTCATTAATATGGGTTGCATTAATTGGATAAACAAAATAGATGTTCTGTGATGCTTATTAATGTATGAGACAACCAATCCGACCTGCTGCATATTAATTACTTGATGTATTGAATGCTTGTTTATTACATCTTTTTGGCGGTGCTAATTGGCATAAGCTCATTTATGGTTGTCTGCTTATAGTCCCATKTTTGTGTATAAATACTAGTAAGTAATAGTGCATCTTCCATTCACAAAAAATCATCCACGCATAACATTAACAATAGATATGTCTCGAAGGTACCATGTGAAGCAAGAAGACATTCTTTATGATGTTTTGTGGAATGAGGATTGTGACAAGCTTTTCATCAAATTGTTGATGGAGCAGTTCCACCTTGGTCACTTCAAGCCTGGTCGTCCGAACACACTGACGGTGGAATTTTGCACAGACATCCTCAACCTCAAGCTGGACAAAAAATTTAGTTATGCCTACTGCAATGAAAGGTATGCCTTGCTTCAGAAAAGGTATCGTGTCTTCTCGTCGATCATTGCCAAACCAGGTGTTCACCATTGCCAAGAGACCAATATCATAACAGCTCCACTACCTGTTTGGGATGAAGTTTTTGAGGTTATATTTTAAAACAAGTACACATTTTTTACATAGTTGTGTTATACAAATATTAGATATTTTGTGTATTCTAACTATGTTATGTTTTTTAGAAGGATGAGTTTAGCATTGCATATCAGCAATTTGGAGATCCAATGTGGGCAGATTTGCAGGTCCTTTTTCGATCGAAAAAGGTTGAAATTAACACCGTTGGCATACCTTTTATTGACTTAAGCTCTGATGATGAAAATGGCGGATATGCAGAAGAGGTTATTGTCAAAATTCCTGCTACTAAGAATAACAACCCAGGCATAGGCACTGGTTATGGCTCAACCTCCTTCTGGAAGCATTTAGAAATGTTTTCTGCAAAAAAAGATTCTACATCGGAAAGCTCTATCAATCAGCCTCCCGTGAACATGATGGTCATGCAGCCTCCACCATCTAACGGCGGTCGAGGTTCAGATTGTTTCCTATATCCGTCTGCTCCTCAACCACTACTTTCTCCGACAAAGAGCTCAACCACTGTTGCGAGTGTTGGATCGTCGTGCGTACCTCCCAGTTGAAGAGCAAGGATGTGGACTACCGTATTAATTAGTGGTCAATATATCCGTAGAACCATTTTGACCAGTATTGCATACTATGTTCTCGGATATTATGTTAGTTTGTTGTTGTCTATTGTGTCGTGTTGTTTCCATGTTTGTTAATGTCTTTGTTCTGTACTATGTTTGGTTTCTAAGTATTATAGCCACGTGGTTGTGTTGCGTTTAGTTTCTAAGTGTTATATTCATGTGGTTGTTAATTTTAGATATGCTCGTTTATTATGGATTTATGTATTATCTCTGTTAAGTTTTCAAGTTTTTAGAGTTTTTAATTTTATCTTTTAGTGTTAATATATATATATATATATATATATATATATATATATATAGAGAGAGAGAGAGAGGTTTAGTTTTTGATTTAGTTGTTTTATTTTAGTTTTTTAAATATTTTGTTTATTTTTTCTTTGTATTTTTCTTTATTTTTTAACAGTTTTAGGATTCTTGGGTTTTTTTAGGAGTATAAAATAAAACGCAAACTTTGTCACTTCTTTCATTATTTTAATTCTTGATCTCATTTGTTAAACCCCTCTGTTCATTCTTATGTGTGCATGGGTGAGTGTTTCTTTTAAATTGATTACAAGAAAACCCCGAGTAACACGGTGTAAAGATATTTGTACTTTTGAAAAATAATTGGTGTCCCTTTGTAATTACACGAAACCTTATGGTTGCTTTAAGGACTGTATCTGTGGTTGCAAAATGTTTCTAAAGAAGGGAGACATCTCCCTCACTTGCGTAAATGCCTAAGTGGACTAACAGAGATGAAATTCTCTTAATTATTTCTTTCCATGGCACCACATCTTCATTCTTGTCCAGTTTATTTCATTAATATGTTTTCAGTAAGTGTATTTCATTTGAGAGAGGACTACCTGTTTTTGTTGGTTTGAAATTCATTGACTTCATGATAGGGTCTTTTTCAATAATATTAACTGGCCTTTATATGTATGTGTACTTTTGAAAGATAAATGGGGTCTTATTGTAATTATACCAAACCTCATGGATTGTTTTTGGTATTATACCTCATTTTTAGTCTATTTTGTGTCTCTATTCTCTAATAACATCGCTTTGAAAATTATCAAACCTTAAAACCATCCAATTCCATTACAAGAAGTATACAGAATTTGGCTTAATTATAAAAAAAACCCCATTTATATTCACAAAATTGTAAATATCCTTTACACATATTGTTATATGGTAAATGACACTCTCAACATCGATAAATATAGTCCTTTTTAATATATAATCAGCCGACTTATATTTATTCGTAAATTTAAATAATAAGTGGGGTCTTCTTGCAATTATGCCAAACCTCTTGGGTTGTTTTTGTAATTAAACCTCTTCTTCTTCATCATCCTTTTTTTTTGCTAAATTATTCCTCTTAGCTCTAGTAACCTCAATTTTAAAAATTATAAAATCTGAAAATCATCAAATTCTATTGCAAAATGTATTTCGAATTTGGTTTAATAACAAAAAGACCCCATTTTTTTTTAAATTGTAAACAGCCTTTATATATATGGTAAATAAAACTCGCAACATCGATAAATAGAGTCCTTTTTAATATAGAATCAGCCGACTTATATTTATTTGTACATTTGATTAATAAATGGGGTCTTCTTGCAATTTTGTCGAACCTCTTGGGTTGTTTTTGTAATTAAACCTCTTCTTCTTCTTTATTCTTTTTTTTTTGCTATATTATGACTCTTAGCTAACCTCAATCTCGAAAATTATAAAATCTGAAAATTATCAAATTCCATTACAAAAAGTATTTAGAAATTCAGTTTAATTACAAAAAGAACCCATTTTTTTTAAAAATTGTAAACAGCCTTTATATTTATTGTTATATGGTAAATAACACTTTCATCATCGATAAATAGAGTCCTTTTTAATGTACAATCAGCCGGCTT
>BMAC01000428.1:307759-330143 GCA_014905375.1 Phtheirospermum japonicum | reverse complement strand
TTTTAATGTTTTGATAAAATTCGACTTTTTCCATGTCATTGCGATAATGTAAATTAAAGGAGGCCATACCTTTACGTACTCATTCCAGATATCATCATTTCGAACGTAAACCGTGTTTGACGAATCAACCCATCCGAACCCAGATCTTGACATCATTGTTGATAAGGATCCATAATTCTTTTTCCACACAGTTATTTTAGAACTAATATGCGGCTCCGCTCTGATATTAGTCCCTGGGAGAGCCTGGAGCATTGAACGCTCAAGAAGGGTACCAGAACCACACGTGAAAGTTTCCCTGCCTTAAACCCATTATCGCATTTCCAGCCTCTCACAACCAACTCCTTAAGCGCGTTTATTAGAATAAGTTCCTCTTCAGAGGTCCATGACCGTCTAGGAGCCTTGTCTTTTTTCTGCCCTACTGATCCAATTACATTGAACTGTGACGCCATGCTACCTAATTGAAACACATATTGCAAGAAGACAGTTTTCTCACATAGATTATAAAATATACGGACTTTAACTTACGCGATAAAAAGTAAGAGTCAATGAAGACAACAAATATGCATCAATGGTATCTAAAACATGATTTGAAAATTAATACACATTAGACAAATACTACAATCGGCTAGTGCGTCCAAGTTTAGCAATATTACAGTACCAACCTAGGAAAAAAAGATCACAAATAATTTCAGACACAATTACATAAGTGTTCTTTAATAGAAAAATAAAAAGTAAGATAGGTCGATTAACGATGGGAGTGCCAGTCATTGTACATAGTCTAGTCATTGTACATAGTCTGAGCTAGTTCGTCTCTCCAGCTACTCCATTGTGGACACGGTTCAACTTGATCAACATAACTACCATCTCCATGGACATGGTTCTGTTCAGAATGATCCTCCGCCACTTCATCTTGCATTGGGTCAACGACCATAGTAGTACGTATGAATTTATGCAAAAGACAACAGGCCATGATAATACGATTTTGGTTTTTAATAGAAAAGAAAGAAGGACTACGAAGAATAGCCCATCGCATCTTAAGTAACCCAAAAGCTCTTTCCACAACATTTCGAGCCTTCGCATGTCTTAAATTAAATAATTCTTTAAAGTTTTATGGCGCTGTGCGACCACCACCCCACTCGTCCAAATGATACCTAATGCTTCTGTAAGGTGCAAGGAACCCTGGTCCATTTGTGTATCCGCAGTCACACAAATAATACTGACCTGTAAAGGAATTGCAGTTTCACCTTAATTACTACTAAATAACTATACCTGACTTAATAGTACAAACACATCAGCATAATATTTTGGTTTTATTTTTGTAATTAAAAATCACATACCATTTGGGATTTTGAAACCATTCTGCCTACCCACTGCATCTCGTAACACACGACAATCTGCAGCAGAACCCTCCCATCCACTTAATACATATGTAAAATTCATATTAGGATCGCAGGCCCCTAAGACATTCACAACAATATCTCCTTTTTTGGATCTATAACGAGGCTTATCGTGCATCGGAACTCTCACTTTAATAAAAGTACCGTCTAAAGCACCAACACAACCCTAATATTAAAATATTTTTTAGTTATTYTCAAATATATTAAAATACACAAATGTGTGAACTTTAGATAAAAATTAAGTCGTTTATGTAAAAACCCATAATGTATATACCTTAAACCATTTCCATCTGTCATTTGTGCAAGCATCATCCATAGGGACCGGATTGACAAGTAGTATTGTGTGAAGTCTCATCAGCGCATTRAAAACACGGTTGAAGTGTACGTTTATAGTGTACCCAGATCTTTTAAAAGCAAATTTAACAACATTTTTTTTATGGTGTGCTAATACACTTAGGAAAATTGAAACTTGTTCAGTTATTTGAACATTTCGTGTTGGTGTCAAACCACCAACATTCTCAAGTAGGTAGCACAACCGATGGAAAGCGTTTCTATCCATTCTTAGATTGTTGATGCAATCTTTATCACTTAAACCCACTAGATCTTTCAAGTGTTTAATTTGACCTGGTACTCGATCAATCATCCTATAGCGCATTTGCCTACGAGCTACTGGACGACGTGCTTGACGGATCCTACGTAGACGTATATAAACATATACGAAGAGGAAGAAGGTTTTGATCATATTTATTATTTCTTCGATAACAACGATGGCGCTTTCTTCTTCCTGACCCATCTATGAGAGTTTTCATAGTTTTGAAAAATTAACTTTACATGCTAAATAATACTCAATGTTTAAGAAATTAAATGAGAAATAAGGTGAAAGGTTTATGGCACAACAAAATATATAAGTCAGACTACAACTACACACACACACACACACACACACACACACAACAATTGCTCCTTTTTTCAGGAAAGCACTAATACGGTTACTAATTCATTCGCGAGATCCAAAACTAGAAGGAGATGAATTTGATTCGATTTTTTAAAAGAAAAACAATTAAAATGCACTCAAACACAATAATTGAAATTGAAAAAAAAAACTGTAATGCATACCTGGTTTTAGGTTTTGCTCCGCCGATTGGAATGCGAAATTAAGGATGGAGGTGACTTACTGATTAGGGTGACGACGATGAGAGTCGGGGAAGTGAAATGAACACATCTTTATATTTTGGGTGCAACCGTAATTATCATTCATAGGAGGGTCAACAAAGTAATTTGGTACACAATTTCAAGGGTAACAATGGTTTATTACCACATGTAATAATTATCCAGTACAAGTCAGATTATTAATCGGAGAGGCGAGCCAAGATTAGGAATCGTTGGTTCATATGATTTAAGTCGCGGGCTTAGCAGATTTTGGCAGATTCGAATCTATAATGCCAAACGAGAGATTAGTAGAGATTTGAGGCCCTTATCATATGATATCTTACTTGCCAAACGAGGCCATAGTAAATTTATCTTATGTGAAAAGTTATCTAACCTAATCCCCAAACGCGGATATGAAATCAGTTTCTTCCCAGATCACCTTTCTTCGTCTGGACCTTATAAGCCCTAGTTGTTTGTTGCTGTCTTCAATTTTCGAAGAATTCTTTAAACCCTAGATGCTGCTCGTTGGTTAATTGGGCTAATTACTTGGATTGATAGTTGAACGCAAGATAGGGGGCAAAGGGAGAGGCAAAAACAAACGCAACAACAACTATGCAGCGCTTCAGAGCTTCCAGGTTTGTTAGCTTTTACTTTTCTGGTTTTAGCGAATTATTTTTATTTTTTATGTGCGTGTGTGAGATCGATAAGTAACCTGGGTACGTATTTGGTATACTTGATTGAAATTTCAATATCTGCTCAAAACCTAGGTAGATTTCAGAGCTCCGCGTGTATGAATTTATGTGTGTGCGTGTCTATCAGCTCTATTTTGATGGAGAGTTATGTGTGTATGTGTGCTCGTGATTGATAAGCAACCTTGATACGTATAATAAAAATCCCATACTACAATTACAACCATTTTTTTTATATATAATCATTGTTGAGAAATAACTAGTATGCAATTATATCTTTATAAGTAGTATGTAATTCAATTTCATTACTAGTAGTATGTAATTCGATTCATAAGTAGTATGTAATTCAATTCATAAAATAGTGTAGTATGTAATTTTAATTAATTATTATTAAATTAATACTGGGTTTACAATTTTAATTTTAATTGATTATTATTAAATTCAATTCATAAAATAGTAATTTGTAATTTCATACCACCTCTCCACTTTATCCCCACAAATATTGGGTTTACAAAATTGTGAACTACTTAGTTTTCTTTTTTCTTTTTTTTTTAATAGAGAATATGAAAAAATAATCATACATAGAATGCAAAACATGGAGAATTATCTACTAACCTGATTTTCAAACTGAATTACTACTGATTTCAAATAATACAATTGTGTAATTACTAATAAACTAGTATTGAATTACTATTGACTTTTAAATTGATCACTGCTAATAATGCTCCACACTTATGAGATTACAATTGTAACTACTACCTTTTTTGAGATGACCATTTACAAAATATTAAACACGCTTGGACTTTTCATTTTCTTATTCTCATCTAATAAAAGAGGGGTAGTATGGTACAATTAGAGTTGAATTGGAGTTAATGGGAAGATAGACTTTGATTTGAATTAATTGGGATATAATTTTTATCTTTTGGTATAGATGGGAATTGCCCCAATAACTTAACTAATTGGTAGTTTAAAGATTAACTATTGATTTTTTGTAACTGAATTTAGTAGCATATTATTCTTGTGGTGTATATTATTATAGCATATTAGTTTTAGAATGTTTTGATCACAGTATCCTGACAAAACGTCACCACTGATTTGACAGTTTAAATTTGCCAAGAATAAATTTTTTTGAGGGCTTATAATAATATATCCTTTTATTTTCTTCATAAACCAAGCGAAAATTTTGAAATAAGAGATCATAATAAGTAATGATATTATTCCTTCCTTCAACTCATGTGATGGAAATTCCTATATATGAAGTACTGTCTGTCAACATCGGTACTGATGGATTATTCATGACAGCTCGATAATTTTTTATAGCTAGCTATATAATTCTCCATGTTTGATCCGGAGACGCTTGGTTAATTCCATGATGCTGTGATCACATCAAGATTACTGCAATAGGGCTTCGAACACAGTGCTTAGACTTAGAAGAACACCATTTCAAGAAACCTCAAACAGCTGTATTGTTTGGGGCTGATGCTAGTCGGCTGAACGTCACATGATACTGCATCTCCCGGTTTAGCTCTGAGAATTTGAGCGTATTCGGCACAACACGAACTTCAATACCAGGTGGTGAGACATTATGCACACTGTATGATGAGTTAGGGTCCCCGACATTTGTTACTGTCCTGGTATACGTCTGCGAATTCGTCGGTTGACCTATGAAAGTGAGGGAGAATGAGGGATGGTTTAGCTGGGCTTCTGGTATGCTCTTCACTGCAGAGCATTTCACCTTGTTCTTTACAATTGAGCTGACTTGTAGACTTGTGTATTTCAAACCACACAAGTAAGGAACGTAGTCTTGGGGTTTGATGTCGTAGATGAGTCCTGGATCGCTAGCTGCTGCTGGGTTTACATGGCCCGCTCCAATGGTAAAGATGTCGGCTGGAAGAAAAGTTTCGTCCTCAATCGGGCTGTGAGCGTGATTAACAACATCAGCAGTGGTCATGATTGCTGATTTAATGGCAGCGGGCGACCAATCAGGATGCGCGCTTTTGAGCAGCGCTGCCACACCATTAAGGTGCGGGCATGCCATAGAGGTACCAGATTTTATGTTGAATGTGGACTTTGTGTTGGCGTGAGTTTTCGACGGAGGTGGGCCATGCTGCAAGGATATTGACTCCCGGGCCAAAAATATCGGGCTTCAGTATCCCAGGGCTTGGAGGGTTGGGTCCTCTAGACGACAAATAATCAACAAGCAGCATCTAGGGTTTACCGGGACAAAGTAGCAACAACAAAGGGTGCTTTTTCCATGCCACAACGGCTTCAGTATCTGCATAGTGTCCCCGAGCCGGAACCGTGTTTGTTGCAGGACGAGCTTTTTCCATGCCACAACGGCTACATCCGCTGCATGTTTGCACTGTAAGCCCGGCCCCACACCACTATCTTTTATGTCCTTAGTTGTCTTCTTTCTTTCTTTCTATCTGTGCTAGAATAGATAGACATCGTTTTTCTATTCCATAGTGGGGAGGGTGCTTACAATCTAGTCTTTTATGCCATTTATTGTGATTGTAGTTTCTTTTTCTTCTCATTTTTTAAAATTGTTATTTTTAATTTTATTACTACTAAAAGTCTAGCTGCCTTGCCTTTTTTTGCAGTGAGGCTACTTTTCTTCCAAAGTTGGAGCCACACTTTTGCAGGGGACAGCACCACTTGAGAGTTGAGCCACACTTTAGCAGGAGGCTGACGTATTAGTGTTTTCTAGTTTCATTTGAATGTAATGTATTATCAACAATTTAATGAGTTTTGGTACTTGTGCTTGATTTTTGTCAGATACTATGAAAATTTATAGGAAATATTCCATTGTTACAAGACTTTTTCCTCTATGTTTCAAGACTGTCGACGACACTCAACACTCACATTTCTTTTCGATATTCCTTCTTTACGCTCTCTTCCATAGGGATTAAACACAAAAACACAATTTTATAATTAACCACCTTCCTTCTTCGTCTCCTTAAATAAAGTACCTTTCACATAAATAAAATCGTCTCTAGTTAATTCGTTCGAGATTTTATCCTATTCTTTGTTCGTTACATGAATATTGGTTAGATCCTTAGGGTTCTATGCTCGTAAATTAATCGAGTTCTTAGTCGTCGTAGTAAGAATGAAGTAGAGAGGTTTTTTTAGAGATTTTTATAATTCTTTTGTACACTGTAATAGAAGAGAATAACCTTATATATAAATTCTCCGCGTTTCTATTATTTCGTTTAAAGAATCTGAAAAATAAAATAAAAATAAAGAAATCGACAAAAACATAATAAAGTCGAAGAAAATAAATCAGATAATTCAAATAGAATAGAAGGAATAAAATTCCTTATCATTGTAATTATAGTTTTAGGTTTTGTCTTTTTTACCCTTTTAAACAATGTAAAACTCTTTTTTACCCATAAACGAACAAAACATCTTTTTTACCCATTTTGTAATATAAAAAGATCATAATATCTCGCCCCAAAAATTAAACTACTCAGCCCAAATTAAACTATCTCGCCCCAAGAATTACACTACTCGCCCCAAACATACAAATCATACACTCAAACCATTGTATTGCTCGATCCATACAACCATTCCCGCGCCCAAAATATTAAATTGCTTGACTTAAACATTTATCACCTCGCCCCAAACATAAAAAACACTCTCCATACCAAATATTTGTATTGTTCGACCCAAATAATGCTACACGTCCGAAACTTTTATATTTTACAAGTAAGGATATTTTAGATTTTTTCCATCCAAAAATGGGGAAAATACATCTTTTGTTCACTTATGGGTATAAACGAGTTTTGTCTTTCGAAAAGTATTTTGAATCTTTTTCTCTTTTAGTTTTCAGCTGTTATATAAAGACCATTATATTTCTATTTCTTGAAGTATTTTGGCTTACATTTAATGTTTAGTGATAAGTCCAAAAAGTTGAACTAACAAATAAAGGGGGTACTAACCTCAGAAAGAGATCAGCCACCTGAATTGGTGATAAAATACGTCTCAGCGACCTCTAAAGCCCTCCGCAATCGTCACAGCGATCTCGCCGATCCTGCAAAACAACGCCTAGAATGGGCCGAATTTCGAGCCCGTTAAGGCCCTCCGACGCTTAAGTTAATAAGCGAAATCAACACTTTCAATCCCTTCATTCAAATCATTCAAGATGCAATTATGATATCATAAGGTTAGAATAATGAGAGGTATGCTCCTCCTTAGAGATAGGAGAAGTGTCCTCCAAGTAAGGGTTACCTTCTCCTACCATAATTTCACAACTGTCTAAGAATTAGGATTCCTCCCATATAGCAAGTTCCCATAAACAAATAAACCTCTCATTAAATTATAAAATAGGTCTGGGTCTGTTATTCTTTCCATACAATCCATCGGGACCCCATAAACCACACACATTAAGCCCACGGGCTTTATCATTCATAAATCCCACAACCGAGCTTAAGTACACAACTCAAAACCATAAGAGATCACGACTATATGAGAACTCATCCCCATACTACAGGTCGCTACTCTACACATATCAACTCGCTCACTTTCAAGAAACAACCTTCAGCTCGTTCACTTCTCAGAGACATAATACAGCTCGCTCATCTCCTAGGAGGAACACCATCTCCCAGAAATGAGGTCGCTTATCACAAATAAACTCATATATCAAATAATACTAGGTACAGATATTTTGGTCCGCATCACTTAGTTATTGTTTAATTAAAGTTTCGGGGTAGAATGGGCTTATTCACATAAGATTATATATACACACAAATGACTCTTCTTGTAAAGAGCTTATTCACATAAGATTATGTAAGTAATTAATCAACAGCATAATCATGATATCATCATTAAATTGAGCTTGATTTGGACTCCTTGTGATTTCATACTTGAGAGTCTTCTTGTAAAAGAGGGAACTTGTTCTCCTCAGTTAAAGGTGTCTTGTTACGAACATTTGATTTATGCATCTGTTCGTCTTTGATTTGTCCCCACATTACAATGTAATAGCCCACGCCACACACAAATGCTGCCATCATGCTGCATGGATACATACTATTTCAATTTGATGACTAGACACATAATAGACAAGCATGGAAAGATGCTCAAGGGTATTTACAAACACATACACCGCAAAGACATTGTAGCATTTGCTAAGGTTAGACTTTGTTTCATTTGATTAGAAATGAGAAAACATGCATATGGGAGTGGTGTATCATATTTCAGATTCTATTTTTAATTTGACATTTACACTCAAGTAAAGTGGTCTTTTCACGACCTTTACATTAAATGTTTTATTTTGATTTAATTGAGCTTCAACTTTTACTCGCAAACCATCCCATTTAAATATAGTTTTTTTTTCCATGAAAAAAGAAGATATAGTAAAAATGTTGAAAATCAGCCAGCTCTGATTGACAAATAAAATTTGGAGACGAACTCCAAGAACTTGTAAGTGAAGATTTAGTTTTAGCCAAAAAAAATAAAAAATCACAAACAACACGATATTCCAAACGTCTAATCCCACAAAAAAAAAAAAAAAAGAAAAGAAAAAGGAAAGGAGAGACCAGTTTAAATATCAATTACTTATCGCTTAAACGAGGATACCTCACTTCTAAAATGCATAAGTGATTCCAAACACTTCCAATCAATTTATTAAATAAATATGTGAATTAAACAATGTTTATCAAATGGCAGCTTCAATTAATCGTATAACTAATCGACTGCTACTTAATTAAAAAGAAAAAGAAAAAAGGCGTTGATTGAGGAGATGAGAACAAAAAAATAATTCACCTTCCATAATGAAAAGTGTCAGCAAAGAGTAAACAACCGAAGGTGCTGGCGTAGGCAATTCCAAAGGGCTTGAATATGGGCACGAAAATTGGTCCTTTCAGTCGTGTGCACCATATTTGAATATTGCTACGGATCAGGCTGCTGAATATTGCCTGTTGGTATGTATGTATAGTCACATTTTTAATTTATGACTTCATATTAAATATATTGTTGTTGTTGAAGAAGATTTAAATACAATACAAAGTTAATTTCCTGATAGTTTAACTTGATAATTTTTTATAACAAAAATATGTGCCCTAAATTAATTTAATTTTTCTACACCGAACAAGTGGAATAGAAAATCTAACCAGTTACATCAATTTTGCAGATTACGGGCTAAATCAAATATTTCAATTAGATGAGGATTAACGTTGTTTAGTCAATAATTAATCTTACTGTTAATATAATGACCAGGAGTTCAAAGTTAAGCTCAAGTTTCCATGCCATAGGACCCCTTTCTAAGTAGAGAGCAAGCAGAGCTGATTGGATGGTTCCAAACAAGCTATAAAAAGATACTATTTTCATCACTTGTGGACACATTTTGATAGTTCCAACCTGATTCAAGAAAACAATTATTTAAATAAATGACAATGAAAATTCGTGTAAAAGCTATAAAGGGGTTATTATTACAAAACTACCCCTGAAGTTATTGTAACTAACCAAAACATAAATGTCACAAATTGAAATAAATAGTTAACCTGGACAATGTTCCAAATGGCTAGAGTGAATGAAGAAGCTGCAAACAGAATGCAGCCAAGAACCCAATTTTCATGAGTTGAGGAGAACACTAATAGCCGCGCCGGAAAAGTAGCTGGTGTGGGAAATGAGTGGTTTCTGACGGTTGGGCCTTTGTAGAAAGTGAGTAAAATTGCTCCCATGAAAGATATCAAGGTGCCTACTAATCTTGCTTGGCTGCCTGAGCTTTTCCAATCAAATTTTGTAGTCCTGATTAAATATTTGTTCACATTAACTTAACTTTATTTATGGTAAATTATTTAGAACTATAGTGCTACAAATTTAAGAAAAAAAATCGAATTAGATCATTGGAATTACTATAGCTAATTTGAGTATATACATCTTTGGTCGTCTCACTTTTTCTAGCCCCCATAATTTTATTAATGCAACTACATAGTTCCATACAATTATTCATTGTGAAATATAAATATATATTGATGTTTGTTTATGTTCTATATGTGGTTATGGCCTTAGTTTTAATTAATGTATCTATTGGATTAGATTGACATTGTAACATACTTGTCCCGGATAATATCTCATAATTGAGATCCTGATGACGCTTTTTTTTTTTTAATAGGTGAAATAGGACATTAAAACTCTTTTTTTGTGCTCGTTACATTTTATATTGCACGTTTATGTAACGCGCATATAATTAATGCCTAATTTATGATTAGGGAAAAACTCAAATTGGAATAAAAGAAATTTGAAATGCATGAGTTGATATTTTGGAATAGAATAAAGAAAATTGAGAAGAACCTGAGGATAATTGCAAGAAGAAAAGAAAGAGCAGGCATCTGGTTGGCCATGCCACATGCAACGATGGGAGAGCTGTAGCTTAGACCAACATATGCTAGGTTCTGAGCTATTGTTATCCTGCAAACATTACACCAACCTAGCTTAATTACCTGCAATTTATACTTATTTTGATCAAACTAATTCATTAAACCCGTGGCATAAACACGATTTTCGGTCTTTTTATATATTTTTTATTTTTTGGCAGAATAAATTTGCACTAATTTAATAAAGTGCTCAATATGGTCCTTTTACGCCACATATTAACCCTACATAATTCTCGATTCCTAATATATATACACCCATTGATTCATTTGAGAGATTGAGAGAGAGACCCAATCAAACCAAGGAAGAAGACTCGCACGAGGAAAGGTAAGGTGAATAAGGGCTCTTCTGATCTGAAAACTTGAGAAAATATCGTTAAATGTTATAATCATCGTTAGAGATTCAATATTATATATGTACATATACATGTGCAGAGAATAAAACATTATAGGAGCCAAATACTAATTATTTAATAATAATTTGTTAATAGTGATTTCACACACAAGTATATTACATGAGATAATATGATATTTTGAATTTTTATATGATTACTCATCATTTCTATATTTAAAACTCTGTAAATATCATAAATAAATGTTTTAAAATTTATCTATGTATCAATCCCATATATATCCTAGAGTGTATATATATATATATATATATATATATAATTTTCTTGGAATTTGTGAAGTTGAGGAGCACATACGACATGATTGTTGAATAATTTTTGTAAATAGAGGTCGAAAATTGATTAAGCTAGAAGAAGCAGAAATTGAAATTTACAAAGACCAAAATACGATTTTCTCCCCAACAAAATGTAACACATGCATGTATAATGTATATATAGGTATGAATGTGCATGTAGAATACAAACATACCTATTCCTATCATAAAAGATATAAGGGAGTAGCAAGATTGATCCAAAGGCATTGGTATACACAACAAACACAAAAGGGCTCATCCCTTTGGCCATGGCGGTGCTAGCCATGATGGTCAATGCAATAACGCAACCCTCCACCACCACCATGCTGCCACATGGCACCACCACCTCTATTGATACCGCCTTAACGCGAGCCATCTCTCTTTTCTATCTTGATTTCTCTCTCTTAATTTTATGATCATAAAGTTTCTTGCTTAATTTTCCTATTTATAACTGTTGAAAACCTACTTTTGGCAAGGAAAAAAAAAAAGTGGGTAACCCTTGGTGGAAATGTGAAGCTACTTCAAGTGACTGAGCAACTCGGGTGGTGTCCCATGCATGCCTAGGAAAGTCGAATTGTCATAAATATATAAAGATAATTTTATATATATGGTCATGTTTTGTGGAAAATGATTTTGTGCACATCTTCTCATAGTATATTATTTGTCCCTAATGGATAAAACCTAATTTTAGAAAATAATTTCAATAAAATTTGTACTGTGGTTCATATATAACCCGGAATAATTTAGGTGACGGTATAATTGGGTTTTAATTTCTCCTCTTGGTTGATATCAATTATGGGCCTACAGGAAAAGTTTGTTGATCAATTGGGCCCTCGAATTACGTATAGAATATATATACATACATTATAATATTGAGGATTAAGAATACATTATGTAAAAAATAAATAATAATAATTAAAAATATATTATTTAATTTAAACAACGCAAATTTTATTTTATAAAAAACATACACTATTAACTCTATTTACATATTTACCGTCTTTGCAATAATAGAGTTTTTTTATATCATTTTCTACTTTTACTATTGACATTGTAACATAAAACTGACCATTACTAAAATTTGATGACACAGACGGAATGAAGTATTTATCTATTGTATAATAAAATATTTTTTTTAATACTATACTAAAAAATATTGCAAAAAGATAAATATTTTTATTGTGTAAAATAAACAAATAGAGAAGAATATGGACTTTTTTCTAAAACTATATTACTTGAAAGATTTAAAAAATAAATAAATAAAGATAAGGGTATGTTAGATTTAATAAAATTATATTTTACAAATAATAAAAAAAAGTTCCACATATTTCAAATAAGTTGAAAAAGAACAAAATTGAAAATATAGAGTATCTCCAAATGTGTAATATCATATTAGAATACAATTGAGACCCATTTAAATAATCCCAAAAATCTCAAATGTATCATGCATTTTCATCTAAATAATATCAACAAATCAGATACATATATCCTCCACCTTCAAATTAGGTAGCTAACCTGTGAAACCAGAAACCAGTATGTGATAAGAATTAAAACAAGCACTATAATCTACTGGGGAATATAACGAGAACAAATACAGAATGAAAATTTTTAAAAATTGAATTACGGACCATCATGAATTCTAAAAATAAAGGTCAATTTTATTTGAACGATTATTTGATTTTTATGGAATAAACCCTAAATTACACAGAACAATCGTGCATTTGCAAGAATTTAGAAAATCTCATTAAAACAAAAAACCACATGCACAAATGAAGACTGAAAAAAAAACTCAACAAAAAAATTGAAAGTTTATTTCATATATAAGTCATGCAATAAAAAATAAAATACTCATATTGAGGAAGAGTAATATTTGCCTCTTTGAAAGATTCAACAATCACCACAACTCATTTTCATTAGGTTATAAAATTCCACCTGACATCTCAATTCAATCATACACATAAATCGATTATGGATCAAAAATTATAATTAGAAATCAAGACCAACGTTCATATGCCGAATCCTTTTTTTGGGGGACATTTATGAATGAATAGAAAATTGATAAGGATAAGTAAAAGTATTTTTGGAAAATTTTAGGAAGGATAAAGATAAAAGATAAGGGAAAATTCCCATTTACTACACTCCCATTACCATTAATTGCCAAATACTCTAATGAATTCTTTTTTATCCCATTTAGTCAAATCTATCCCATTTAATCAAAATTACAACTTAAATTATCAAAACTACCCCTACACCTAAAAAACTAATAATAATAATAATAATAATAATAATAATAATAATAATAATAATAATGGCATATGGAATTTTTTGCTTCATGTGTAATGAGTAGTATGAAATTATGCTCGTTGCAGTATGTATTTTTGTTTTGAAGATATTGTGTAGTATGAAATTATCTCGTGCAATTTAATATAAAATTTGACAGTCTAATCAAAAATTTTGAAAAAAAAATTGCATAATGTAGTTTGTAATCTGGTAGGGTTAGTATGTAATTTGATAATAGTATTATTAATTTTAAAATGTTATAGTGTTTTTATTAATTTTTTGAATTTTAGTAGAGTTATGAATTTGATAATGATAGTATGAATTTTAAAATATAATAGTATGTAATTTAATAATAGTAGGATGTATTTAAAATATAATAGTAAGAAATTTTATTGATTTTGTGAAATTTTAGTATGAAAATTRACAATACCAGTTTGAATTTCATATATAGCGTGAAATTGAAATTTAAAWARATAAAATTGTGAAAAATAATGTTYTATTTTAGTGTGACATATTTCATAAAATAATTACATAATATAGTATGAAATATCACGGCGTATTGTGATATTTTTCCTATAATGATTAAGATTATAAAAATTAGTAGTATGAAATTCCGACTGTAGTATGAAATGCACAGTGTAGTATGAAATTCGTCATTACCGGTTGGTGACAATGATATGAAAATGTCATGTAATAGTATGAATTTTGGTTATATTAAATGTTGAATAAAGAAAAAAAAATTGAAAGGAGAAAAAAATCATTAATAAGGGTAAAGTAGTATTGTTATGTAGTAGTTTAGATTAAATGGGAAGATAATTGACTATATGGGAAGTTAATATTTTCATTAGAGTATTTGGGATAAAACATTTATCTATTGGATCATATGGGAATTGCCCCAAAAGATAAAAAGAAAGAAATTAGTATGGGTAAAAAAAATAGTGTTTTAAAACGTGTATCGAGTAATGAGTTGTGTTTTGATCTCAACATCGCGTGGCGTAAATAGCGTTGTATATTACGTGAGCTATTTGAACATGTTTTTTAAAATAATTACATATTTTTCATGAGTTATATTTAATATAAATACAAAAAAAACTTAAAAATATAACTTAATATATAATCTCAACAAACAAAGTATAAGGTTCAACACGTATCAAACAAGAAATTACAATTCATAAAATACAATAAAAAAAATAAAAAATCTATGATAGTGTATAATAAAATTTAATGTTTTGTAAGAATATCTAGGTAGGAACGTATAGTCAAAATGATTAGCACTGTTATCATGTACATCAAATAATATAATTTTTTTTAAAAATATATTAAAAACTTAGTAAACACTACAAAAAAAATCCGGCAGTACTGGAGGATTTACTGGCGGCCTTTTGGCAGCCAGTAATGCTGACGGCTTTCCTGGCGGCCCAACATTGCCGGCGGGTATGCTGACGGCTTTGGCCGTCAGCGACATAGCCCGCCAGTAACCCGCCAGGGAAAGAGCGGGAGTTTATCCCGCTTAATTATACTGACAGCCATACCCGTCAGTGTTTAAGATTGGCGTCGCTGACGGGTCTGGCCATCAGAATCCTGACGGCCATGACCGTCAGGATATATTATTTAATTAAAAAAAAAAGTTTCGCTAATCCTGACGGCCAATGGCCGTCAGGATATTAACCTAAAAAAGACGGGTCCTTTCTTCTCCGCCTCACTTTCCGAAAGCTGCAACAACCCAAAAAGAAAAAAAAAGCGTCGCCGCGCCGCAGCCGAGCCCAGCTCCGAAGCCTAGCCCACCGTCGCCGCTCCGCTCCGAAGCATAGTCCACCGAGGTCGCCTGCCTCCACCGCGCCGCAGCCGAGCCCAGCCCAAGTTCCACAACCGTCGCCCGCCGCCGCTGTCACCCTGCCCTCCACAGCCGTCGCCCGCCGCCGCTATCGCTCCGAGGCCCAGCCTCCACCTCCGCCTGCTCCGCTCCAGCTTCCGCCGGGTGCTCCTCCAAGGTAAGTTTTCCCATTTTTTTATTTTCTGTTATTATTTATATTTTTTTTGTGATTAAATTATTGTATAATTAATTTTCTAGATTAGGGTTAAGATAATAATCACATAATTATGGTTAAATTTAGGGTTAATTTTAATAATAATCATATAATTAGGGTTTAATTTAAGATTAATCAAATAATTAGGGTTCATTTGAGTAATAATCACATAATTAGGGTTCAATTTAGGATTAATCACTTATGGTTCAATTTAGGAATAATTACATAATTTGGGTTCAAATTAGGAATAATCAATTAATTAGGGTTCAATTTAGTAATAATTACATAATTAGGGATCAATTTAGTAATTATTACATAATTAGGGTTCAAATTAGGAATAATCAATTAATTAGGGTTCAAATTAGAAATAGTCAATTAATTAGAGTCCAATTTAGTAATAATTATATAATTAAGGTCCAATTTAGTAATATATCAGAATTATAGCAAATTGTTGCCAGGAAACCGATGTAATGTTGAATGCAAAAACCATGAATGCTGACGACGAACCCGTCAGGAAATCCTGGCGGGCCCTTCCACCAGTAATGCTGACGGCCACTACGCCAGGATTCCCTGGCGGGTCTAACCACCAGGAATGCTGACGGCCACCCCGCCAGTATTTTCTGGCGGTTGGTCCCGCCAGAAATACTGGCGGGGTGGCCGCCAGTAAAGTATCAGATATTCCTGGCGGGTCAAACCCGACAGGAATACTGGCGGGTTTATGCTGGCCGGGATTACCCGTCAAGGAATCCGCCGGCATTCCTGGCGGGTACATTTTCCCTGGCGGGTACATTTTCCCGTCAGAATACTAGAATCCCGATCACAAAAATATTGGCGGCCATTATCCGTCAGGAGGCCGTCAGTATTTCATATACTGACAGAATCCTGACGGATTTGGCCGTCAGAACTGGCCGGATTTTTTTGTAGTGAAAAAAATACTATTTGTTAATAGATAATAAATTGTTGTCAAGAATTCATATTTCAACGCAAAATTAAAATTTTCAAGAGAAAACATTGGTGATATATTCATCAATTTTACGTGGGCACGCGAAGAAACTTTGTGTTATATTTTTTAAGAGAATACACGTGTTCCATATCATCGATTTTACATAAGGCACATGAAAATATATGGGGAAACCAAAGTAGGATGTATAAGACAAAAATACTTTAATAACTTACATACACATACACGAGAAAAAAGTTAGCCGTGGACAGATAAAAATAATTTAATGAAAAAAATTAACATGACACGTGGAAGCGTAAAATTTACAGTCTAGATTGATTTAGTAAAATACGGTGCACGAAAAAAAAGTTAGCGTGACAGATAAAAATAAATTTAATGAAAAAAAATTAACCATGACACGTGAAATTGTAAATTACAATCTAGATTGATTTAGTAAAATACGCTGCGGTGCAATTAATGAGTGATTAGTTCTTGATGATTGTGCCATGTGGCGTCTCTTTTAGTTGTGCATCAGCCAGAATTAATTTGGGGATCCTCACAGGCAAATACCTAAGTTTTTCGTCACGGATTCGACAATTTGCATGGTATCATTTACGTGGATTCTTGTCAACATGTTGATGATCTAAGCCTTGTTTCTCGAGTCAAATTTTGATTTATTAATTTCTTATATTCGTTACTCGAATGCCATTTTGGATTAAGAGAACAACCGCAAAACCTTATTCATACACAATAGTTATAAGCTATTCATAAATACAATAATATTTTTGTGACTATAAGATAGGAATTCAAGATTGAATCACTTTTTAAAAAGTTGGTGAAATTTGGTCGCGCGTATTATTTGGGAACCATTTATATAAAACTCTATTGTTGTGTTAAAAACATGATACTTTTATCCGAATTATTTTGAGAGCTAAATAATAAATTATTATATGCTTGTAAGATGCATGCATAAAAAGTGAATAAGTGATGCTAGTCTAAATACAATACTCGAAAGTGGATGAGATTTTCAATTACTTTCCACGCATTTGTAGTTTGAAGAGATGGGAATGGTCCGGTCGGATGTGACATCAACAATTGTTTGTTGTCTTTTTAATTACTTGAATAATGAACATATGCTAACGTACTTATCTACGTGACATGCCACCAACAAATCAAGCAATTTAACCAATAATTAGGCAACAAAAAGCTTTACAAAAAAGTAAAAAAAAAAATTGAACTGATTTACAGTTTACAACTTACAATTTACCCATTCCTAGTCAAACTAGGAAACAACACCTTTAGTATTGAAAATATTAAATCTGACACGGAGATTTTTTAATTTAAATATGATACAATATCAAATATTCAAGTGGGTATGCACATTATTTAATAGGAGAATCAGATTGGTGAAATGATGAAAGCAATCTCTTTAAAAGAGTTATCGAGCTCTTATAAACTTAAAGTATATTGATTATATTATTAAAACAGGCCGGTCAAAGGGAATGTAGGCTTTTTATACACCTAGAGGGAATTAAGCATTGCCAAATGGGCCCTATCAGGTTAATATGGTTATAGTAATGGCTTATTGGTCCCGATGGCTAATAATATAGGAGAGGTTTACGGTTTATGGTAATATCAATAAAATGAACGAGTCATAATTATTATGGTAACTTAACAAGGACAAAATTTTAATTGTGAGGTGGTGGTTTATTATGGGAATAAAGAGTAATTAAGATTGTAACCCTAAATTGATAAATACGTCTCTTACTATCTTTTATCTATAAATAGAGGGACTCAATCCTTAATTCTAATTAATAACTTTTATCATACACTCTATAACTTTTATACGAATATTGACTTAAGTATCGGAAGGCCTGTGTTGGGAATGTGCGACTTAAGTTTTGTTTTGTAGGTCGAAGGCTTAAATTTTATTTTGTAAGTCGCTCGAATTCAAGAAGGTAATTGAAGAGGCAGCGATTTAAGTTTTGTTTTGCAGGTCGTTAGAGTTCGAGAATGTAGTTCAAGAAGCAACGACTTTTTTTTTTTTTTTTTGCCAAATTTTTTGATCGCATAAAAAAAATGACATTTAATTCCACTTACATTCTTGAAAAAATGGTTTTTTTTTCTGTAATATTTATTTGTTTCAACTATTGGTTATTTTCATTAAAAAATGATTTAACAAATTATTGAATCGAAACACGGGATTATTTTTTTCTTAAATAATTGAATTAAACCAATTGATACGAATACGATGCAACAATGGCCTTTTGACATATCAAATCTTCATTTTATCAAAAACCTTTATTCAATTCTTTTCTCCCTTTTAATGATGACATGGCTGAGTGTCATCCATATCCATGGCTGGATTAATTGCTAGTACTTATGAGCTTGTAATTGCATAAATATATTGAAATATATTAACACTCATTAAACCATAAAGATGACACAAGTTGGTGAATTTGATGAAATCTTTGTAAAATATGTAAATTAATTTTATTTAGCTCTTCTAAAAAAAACGAGTTCTTGAAAAATAGGCTTGGGTAGAATAATTCATGCTACATATAGTTTAGCCAGTGGATCTATGAGCATCAATTTTAAAATCAAAACAATATCATGTGGTAAATATCTTACTATTAGTAATTTAGAATAAGAGTACTAAAGTATACCGTTTCCATTTTTCAAATATTCCGTAAGTCACTAGGGACAAAATAGCCTTTGATTTGCAATTTACCCCCTGAAATCAGAATTTTGGTGGTTTTGGATACCAAATCTGATTTGTTAAGTTTTTTTTGGTAACTTCACTCCTTCTTTCTAATCCTCCCCCATTTCTCCGCCCTAATCTACAATTTCTACAATGATAACGGCACGACGAATCTTTAAGCCGCGAAATGTCGTTGATCTTCTTCGCCATGGAGAGGAGGTCCGTCGTGCCGTTATCATTATAGAAATGGTAGATTAGGGCGAAGATAGGGGGGATTAGAAATAAGGAATGAAGTTACCAAAAAAACTCTTAACAAACCGGACTTGGTATCCAAAACCACCAAAATTCTGATTTAAGGGGGTAAGTTGCAAAAAACGCATAGTTCAGATGGTGGTTTGTCCAAAAAAAAATCGTATGGTAAACTGTGAAAATCAAAATAGTTTGGGGGGCAAAAAGTTTTTTTCCCTTTATACTTTTATGTGTGATTTAATCTTAGAAAATAAGTTATAGCTCATTCCTCTCTTAACTAAACAGTAAACCAAATAGTAAATAATATCAACGATTAAAGCTATTATGAAAACTAGTGTGAAACCCGTGATTTTCGCGGGCAAATATAAAAAATGCTAAAAAAAAATAAAATTATTATCAAAAAAATAATTAAGAATGTGAATTATTATATCAAAAAGAAAAAAGAATATTGTGCACTTTAAATTTTAAATTTTTTTATGCTACATTTGTTGTTTTGTTTATAATGATATCATTTTCATCGCAATAAAGAATTTTCAACCCTTTATACTCTTAACTATCAATATTGTGAAATAAAGATGACTTGTGCATTATACGCAAGTTATATAATGACACTTTTAAAAGATTTGTGATAGTTATAAAAATAAAATAAAAAATCTTAAAGTATGATTGTATTTTAAACTTATGTGGCGTCTCGTTCCAATATAAAAATCGTTCAAGTTCTGTTATATTTCTATTTACATTACATAATTTCTACAATAAATAAAGTTCAAGTGCATTTATACATGCAATCAACGGGATTAATTGTTAAATATAGCAAATTACACTTAATGTGATGTTCAAACCCCAAAAAAACCGAAATTGTGAAAATATTAAGGACCCCTTGAAGGATATAGAATATATATTTTATAAGGTTATCATATTCAATCGAGAGATGGAAAATATAATTAAAACCGAAATTCTTGTAAATTTCGAAATTATGAGGGTTATTGTAAATTCTTAAATTTTGAAATTCTTGTAAATTTTGAAAATATAATTAAGACTGAATATACTATGTCTTCTAAGAATATATATGCAGTTTAAACCTATTAGCATAATATAAAAAACGGTTGTCATTTTTGGTCTTAAACGGGATTAGTTCCAATATAATTTTTTGATAATAATTTCATTTTTTTAAACAATTTTTATATATGCTGTTTAACCCTATGAGGATTATAATTTTTTGATTTTATAAATTAGTATATATTTGGTATGAATATTTTAGTTTGTATATAAATAATTAATATGAGTCAATTGAGTCAAAATCATATTGTAGTGTACAATATGATATTTTTTTTAAAAAAAAATCAATCAATTATAGTTAGTAAAATAATTGGTCAAAATTACGACATATGGAATGTGGAATAATTAATCGTATAAATGGATAGATATTGTGATTATATTCATTCTCCAAATCAAGGGAATTTGCGGCTGATGAATAGGATAACAACGACAACCATAATTATTTTCAAAATCGACTGTGTTAATTATGGACAATAATATTACGGTTTATGGACAATATTAATGAAGAAATACTATTTCCAAAAAAGGCATCAAAAAAGAGTGATTAATTATGGTGTAATTAAATTACAAATCAACGTCTAATTGATTGTAATGAAAATGTATAGTACTAATGTTACGATAATACGATAATAATTGATTGTACGTGTACAATATTTGTTAAAAATAATTTACATGATATATAGTAAGGATATATCTTGCATGTATTATAATTATTGAAAATGATTAATTACACGGTAGTAACTATTTAATGTACAATTAAAATATTAAGACCATAAAAGATTATGGACGTTATCAATTATCAATTAATAGTACATTCTACTTCAATCCCGTAATTATAGCAACGTAACCATAGCAATGTGATAAAATTTGGCATCACAGCAAAGACCAAAATGATTACATATGGTATAATGATTAATATAATCAATGACTAATTAATTGTATAAATAAATATCTAATTGATTGTAATAAAAATTTACAAAATATTACTACATATTAATATTAGCATAATCTGATATTAATTGATTGTATATTTACAGTAATCATTGTAATTAATTTATATTAATTATATGTATCATATAAGATGTATTATTAGACATAAAAATGTAAATTAAGAAAAAATAATATCAGAAATATATATTTCATTTAGGTTTCTAAGAATATATATCTTCTTCGAATCTTAATTATGGAAAATGATTAATTATATAGTACTAAGTACTAGTTTTACATTTAATTTATTAAGAATATAGGATTGTGGAAGTTATTAATTAACAAAATATTCTCTTTCAATCCCGTAATTATATCAACATAAATATAACAATGTTATATATGGGATATGAAATAATCAGTTTAATTCATTGATTGATATTGTAATTAAAGATATCAAATTAAGGGAATTTGTTGCTAATTATATATGGAATAATGAATTATTAAATCAATGATTAATTAATTGATTGTGAAAATAATTATATGTTCATTAATATATATATATATATATATATATATATATATATATATATATAGGGTTGGGTTCATATGTTCATTCATATATATAGGGTTGGGTTCATATGTATCATATGTTCATTAATATATATATATATATATAGGGTTGGGTTCAAATGGAACCATGTCAATATATGCGAATCTAGGGACTCATCTTGACCATTAGATTGGATAATCTTGATGGTTGAGATTATGACATGTCAGCATGGTAATAATTAAAAAAAATCCATTAAATAATTAAAAAGGGTATTTTGGACATATAACGACGTTTATGAAGAGCACTAAATTGCTTTTTAAAAAGTACAACGGATATATAACTA
>BMAC01000428.1:264815-307266 GCA_014905375.1 Phtheirospermum japonicum | reverse complement strand
CCACGACCCATCACCAAACTGAAACCATCATCTCGTCACCACAAGCCCGTTTTCTGGTCCCCACGGAAGCCAAAACAGCTGCGGCCCAGAACGTGGCCCGAAACCCAAACCGTCCAACCCACCACCAACCACAACCAGTCGCGGCCCGAGGTCAAGCCCGACTCGCCGCCTGATTTTCTGCCGCCACCCCAATTTTCATCGTCGAGTCAATTCCATCGTACGCCGCTCGTCGCCTCGCCGGTTGTTTCCAAACGCTGCCTCGTCGACGCCCCATAGCTGCCGCCGCCATCGATTGGAGCCGCTGCCTAACCGGTGGCCGAATCAGAAAGGGCGCATCACCTAGAACAATAATATGTTCCATTTTTAGCTATCAACCAAACACAACTTTGCAAAAGGCAAAAAAAAAAAGAAACAAGCACAAAACAGTACCTGAAATCTGCAGATATAATAATCATCACCAAGAATCGCCCGCATAGACTCAACAGGCTTCCTCTTCGGGTTCCTGGGCTGAAAAACAACGCTCATGTTAACAAGAGCCCTAATCCTATCGGGCCGGATCAAGCAAAAAATACCAGGCCATCACAGCTCCCCAATCGTGGCCCACCAAGAAAACTCGGTCCAGCCCCAAAGCATCCAATAGACCCACCAGATCGCCGATGATGTGGAAAGCGGTGTAGCTGGAGGCACACGGCGGCGCGTCGGAATCACCGTAGCCGCGGAGGTCTGGGGCGATGGCGCGGTAGCCCCTGGCAGAAAAGGGATAGCATCTGGTGGCGCCACGTGTACCAGAGCTCGGGGAAACCGTGGAGGAATAAGACGGCGGGGCCATTGCCGATCTCCGCCACATGGATGTTTATGTCGTTGGTTGCCCACGGTGAACCAGCCGCTACCGACCTCGATTCCACGTTGCCGCCCAATTGCCGTCGCCAGGTGCCATTCGCCGACGACCGAAGGCGCCCGATTTCTGGAGAAGAAGGAAAAAGAGAGAAACGGGTTAGGGAAGAAAAAGGGGTTGGGGGATGATATGGTAGGGATCAACATTTATAAAATTACATGAAAGCCCTTCTCCTTCCATATATGTAATTTAACGAATTTAAAAAAATAGAAAAAATTTGGTCCACACATATTATTAGATCAATGGTCAGGATTGGTCCCTAGGTTCGCATATATTGACGTGGGTTCTATTTGAACCTAATCCTATATATATATATATATATATATATATATGTGTGTGTGTGTGTGTGTGTGTGTGTGTGTGTGATTGAACCCTATATAGAATTGGGTTCAAATGAGAACCCCGTCAATATATGCGAACCTAGGGACCAATCCTGACCTTAGATCTAATAATATGTGTGGACCAGATTTTTTCGATCTTTTAAATTCATTAAATTATATATATAGAAGGACAAGGGTGTTTATGTAAATTTACATAACCATCTTAATCAATTTAAACCCCAACCCACCTTCTCTCCCTCTCTCCCCCAAAGTCGGCCGCTCGTCCCTCTCTCCCCCAAAATCGGCCGCTCATCCCTCTCTCCTGACTTGTCGACGGCAGCGGCCCAATGAACTAGCAAGGCGGAGGCGGCGTTTTGCAGCGGGGGAGGCGAGGAAACGGCCGCGATGAAGCACACCCGCGGCGTTTTGGCAGCGGCGGTGGTCTCGAATCGACTGGAGCCGAACGCCATCGCCCGATTGAAGCCGTCGCCATCGCCGATTGAAGCCGTCGCCATCGCCGATTGAAGCCGTCGCCATCGCCGATTGAAGCCATCGCCATCGCCATCGCCGATTGAAGCAATCGCAATCACCGCTGGAGCCGTCGCCAAACGCCATCTATTCACCAAGCACGTGGGTCGGCGATTTTCTGAAATTGGGGCTTTGGACGCCTGGTGGTAGGCAGGCTGTCACCGTTTGGGGTTTGATGGTTGTTGATGGGTGATGGCGATGGTGTTGGACGCCTGGTGGTAGGCAGGCTATCGCCGTTGGGGTTTTGATGGTTGTTGGTGGGTGATGGCGATGGTGGTGGATGGTGGTGGCTTTGCGCAGGCGGCGGCTGACCCTCCGCGGATGGCTGGACTGGTGTCGGTTTGGGTTTGGTTTTGGCTTGGGGGAACGATTGTTGTGGTTCGGGCCTGAAAGCTGGTCCGGAGAGATTCTTGGTGCAGCCGATTTATGGAAAAACCCGGTTGCAGCTTTGCGCAGGTGATGGCGATGGTGTTGGACGGTGGTGGCTTTGCGCAGGCGGCGGCTTTGCGCAGGCGGGAAAAATGAGTCAAAAAAAAGGCATAAAACAGTGCATAGTTTGTTTTAAAAGAACTAAAATATAGCAACAGTGCTTTTTAATTTATAAAAGCATTGCCAGCCGACCGACGATGCTGCATGTGCTGAAATTCTTGAAAGGGATCAAAGATGAGTAGAGAGTAGGGTGCATAGTTCTGCATGTGCTGAAATTCTTGAAAGGGATCAAAGATGAGTAGAGAGTAGGGTGCATAGTTTGGTTCCTGGTAGTTTGTGGGTTTTAATAAAGTCAATGTCCTGTCTATTTATATGGATGCTGAAAAGGCTGCACTGTTGTTATAGTTGCTACTTTGTTAACTAGGTAAAAGCAATGACCACTTATGTTACACATATGTGATTAAATTGGATCGTGTGTATGGGTTTCTATTAACAAAATCATTGCTATTTTATTATGAAATCACTATTACTCGTATATAATGGTGCTTTTATTTATTTATTTATAGTACCATAGTGTTAAAATTAGTCTGAGATTAATTTTAGTTCTAAATTAAAAAGCACTGTTATTAAAAAGCAGTATTTTTTTATACAGTAATGTAGTGCTAAAATTAATAACATGGATGCTTTTTAATATTCAGGTTTTTAACAGTGCTTTTTTATACAGTACTGTAGTGCTAAAATTAATCACATGCGATACTTTTAATATTCAGGTTTTTAACAGTGCTATTTTATACAGTACTGTAGTGCTAAAATTAATCACATGCGATACTTTTAATATTCAGGTTTTTAAACTTAATTACATTTATTTATAAAATAAAATTTGTGATGCTTTTTTGTATACAGTCGTAGTGCTTTTCTTTACCCGTGTGCTTTCTAAAGAGCAATGCAGTACTCTTTCGAAATGTTGATATATGTCCAAAATATCCTTTTTATTAAATTAATGCAATACTGTACATAATTAACCTGCTGACGTGTCATGTTCTCAACCATTAAGATTATCCAATCTAATGGTCAAGATGAGTCCCTAGGTTCACATATATTGATAGGGTTTCATTTGAACCCAATCCTATATATATATATATATATATATATATATATATATATATATATATATATATATATATATATATATATATATATATATATATATATATAATTAATTCAAATTCTGAATTCATCAAAATATACTTACTTTAATTATAGGTTCATTATACAAAAATAAACTACTTTAGTATCTATTAACACAAATATCATGGTAAACTTGTAATATAAACCATCTTTGTAATATCATCGCAAAAACCATCTCCGTAGTTTTTCAATATGTTTCATCCAAAAAGAAATATAAACAAAAAAGAAACACGGATACATAATCGTGAATATGTTTAATACAGAATCGCATAATTGGAGATCGTCGCTCATAAATAAACATGACAATCAATATTTGTAACAATCTCAAAATAACAAAATCACGGATATTCACATCGCATATTACGGAGATTGAATCGTAAAATTTTGAAATGAAAAAAAAACAAACTGAAAACTAATCATTCACAAAAAATTCATAATTTTATTAAATTAAAAATAGTCACTCAACAACAACAACAACAACAAAGAATAGAAGCAAATGATTACCTATATAATATTACTTATAATCATTAGAAATTCACAAATAAAAGACCAAAATAAGGCAAATACTCTTGTGAAGGCATATGTTGTGAGGAAAATTGGTAGCACCATAGGCATTTTTATTACCATGAACAACATCAATCCCATATAGCAATGGGCCTGATCCCGAGCCTCAATTTCCATGATGCCTTTTGAATACAAACATACAATCAAAAAGATGGGAAAATAAACATCAAAATATAGCATAGTTTCATTCGAGGGAAATACATACATCCAATTTATATATCAACATCCAATTTACATACCTTTAATCATTTTTTAGATCTTGAAACCGAAAGATTTTTGACAAAATCAGAATACAAACCCGATTAGAAATCCTCGGCAGTGTGAAGAATTTGTGGAAGGAAATTTGGAGAAGAAGATCTGAATCGGATTATTAGTTTAACATGAATCCAAATCCAAAAAATAAAAAATAAAATCAAAAGGCACAGACCTAGAAAACAGATTAAAAAAGATCTGATTTGGTTTTAAGAAAACCCGTATTGGTTGATTTTCTAGATCAAATCAAAGAGGAAAAAAAAAAGTTGAATCAAATTTTTGGTTTCAACTCAATTGTTTTTGACTTATAAGAAATTAACTAAACGAAATCAAACCCGTATTTCTTGCATATACGAAATCCTTTGCTTGTATCAAAACTGAATAATCAGCAGATTATGAGTTGTGAGCGAAGAAGAGAGAGAGAGAGATGAAGAAAAAAAAGAGAGAGAGGTCGAGCGGAGGCGTGTAAGAAAAGAAAAGGTTTAATCTTAGGAAAAAAATTATTAACAAAAATATATATAAAAAAAATTATTATTTATACCCCCTCAAAATTTTGGCCTCATCCCAAAATAGATCCATTTAAACCACAGTTTGACACCTCAGTTTTGGAGCATTCTCATTTGTCCACCTATTCCCCAGAATGCTCTCCTTTTGACAAATTAGTATAAATAATTAACACAATTTACAACGGTGGTGGAACTGCTCCTAAAACGTAGGGCACCAGTAGCCAATGCTATTGGCCCAATAGGTATTATTTCAACAGTACCGTCTTTATTTGGTTTGGATCATCTATGGTGTCCCTCCTCACGGCACATTGTTGTGCAATGAACGACCCGTTTCACATGCAAAATTGCCAATAGGCCTTAATCGCCGGTTTTCGGTTCTCCAAAAAGGAAAAATGTAACAGGAATTGTTCATCAATGGTTTCTGTTTCAACTGAAATCGTCTATTTCTCTTTTTTATTTTTTCATTATTTAAATTTTAAATAATATTTTTTAATTGTATA
Organism: Phtheirospermum japonicum; assembly: GCA_014905375.1. Taxonomy (NCBI): domain Eukaryota; kingdom Viridiplantae; phylum Streptophyta; class Magnoliopsida; order Lamiales; family Orobanchaceae; genus Phtheirospermum; species Phtheirospermum japonicum. Next base: position 302,084 of record BMAC01000428.1, on the reverse strand, counting down.
TAATTTATTATATTATATATAAATATAATACACATATATACTAGTTTAGTTACACGGACTTTATCAAAAAATAAATAAAATAATAATTATTATTATATAATTTTAAATCTAAAATAAAGTCTTCAAATGATGGCGTATTCTCAAATCGTGTCTTGTACATACCTAATCACTATTTTTAGTTATAAGTAAAAATATTTTAATATTCATACTAAATTCGTTAATATTTTATTTACATACTTAAAAAGTTCAGAAGTATCATATTGTCTAATCTCTAATTATAAATTAATATTATTAAATAATTTTAACTTTAGTTATAAAATCAACTTGTTTAATTATTTTCATAATTAATTTTTTTTTGTTTGCAATTAATATTATTTTATATTTAATTTATCTTTTAATTATTGGTTGAACTATTTTTAGAAGCTTATAACTTGTTCTCTCTCAGAAATCTCATTTAGAAAACTTATAATTAGTTTCAGATAGTTATTCAACCATATAAGCTTATGATTAGAAAAAAAAAACTAAAAATTGATGAATTTTCTAATAAGCACCTAGTTTATTTTTAAATTTTTATTTTTATCCCTTTATATTGTAATAAATTTTTTAACTTATAAACAAAGATGTTATTTTATATATTACAAAATATTTTTATTAGTATAAGAAATTATTTATTTATTAATATAGCAATTTTTCTTATATATATATATATATATATATATATATATATATATATATATATATATTAATATTAATATTATTTTAGGAAGTCTCTATTTATTATTATCACTTTATTTATTTTATATTATATTTAAGATATTTTTATATTTTTCGATTATGTTTATATTGGTAAATTAACCTTCAATCGGCTATTATAATCAGCTAATTTACCAAACATTAATTTAAAATCATGTATCAATTAACAGCTATCAATTATCAGCTATTGGCTATTCAAATCAGTTAAACCAATCTGGCACTAAGATAACTAATCTAGATTTTTTTTTCCAATTATATATGACTTATTTATATATTTATATTAGAAGAATAAGAGAAAATAATTGAATTAAATAAAATAAAAATATTGAATTAGGCAAAATATATAAGAAAAATATGAAATTAAGTAGATAATAGGCTCTAATGACACATAAGCAACCGAACCTCCATAATTTTTTATATATTAATAAAGCATGAGAAATAGATGCATAGACTACGATTCTAGTTCCGATTTCGAACCTGTTTCGATTCCATTTGGCCAGGTCCAATTTTCGCGCATGATTTCTTTCCCCCTACATTTAGTCATTAATTTCTTGGGCGAATCACCCCTATATATTAATGCAAAATCCTCCTAACCTATGTGTCTGCTTCGTATGCTTCGTTTGCCAAATAAGAAATTATAGTGCTTCGTTTGCTTATGTGTCATCCGAGCCTAATATTTATCTAATTTAATACTTTTCTTTTTATTGTATCTTACCTAATTTAATTATTTTATTATATTTTTCCTTATTCAATACTTTCCTTTGATTCTCTTAATATAAAAATATAAATAAGTCATATATAATTAGTAGATAAGATATAAATTAGTTATTTTAATTAAAAAAACTAAATATAAAATAATTCTAATTAAAATAAAAACTTTATTAAAAAATAATTAAATAAATTTTATTGATAATAGAATTTAAAATGATTTTAATTTTGAAGTTTCAAATATTCTTTATAGGTAAGATACGAGTTATTTACAATAATATAAGTATGTAACTAAATATTAGTAATGTATTCAATTTAAACATAGAAATATTAAATTATATCTAATAATTAATAAACATTGATTAGACATTAGTACAATACGACACGGGTTGAGAGTATGACATCTTTTGAATGTTCCAAAGTATGTAACTAATAATTATTAACAAATTTATTCTAAATATTAATATATAAAATAATTTAATAATAAATAATTAATAAAATAGATATTAGGCACGGGTTTAGAATGTGGCGCCTTTTGAATTTTTGTAAGTATGTAACTAAGATTATTAATGAATTTAATTTAAACATCAAATACAAAATTATTTAATATTTATAATAATTAATAAAAAAATTAGACATGTACAAGGCACGGGTTGAAAATACATTATTTTGATTTTTAATCTTAGATTTAAAATTCAGTAATTATCACAAATATTTTTTATATTTTATCTTTTGATAAGCCCCGTGTAATACACGGGTGTTAAACTAGTTAGTCTAATATTTAAGAATTGATAATATTTCATATTTAGCATTTAACCTTTTAGGAATACTAATTTCACAACTCCGGTTTAGTTTTACTTCATGTTTAACGTTTTTTTAGGGAAATGTTGAAGCTTTTGTATTAATCAAATCATTGTTAAGGGATTTGATTCGATCGGGCTGGGTCGATCCCGAATTCTATGACTGGAGGCCTAATCTGAATCGAGCTATATGTTAGGATAATTGCATACGTGACATGATTCAAACCCAATCGGCCTAATTAACCTTGACCCCTTTTTTTAACAAATAAATATATTCATTTTATGACACTCACAGTATCTATGGGCATTGGCATATTAATTATTCATGACTAGTGGCTATGGTTTCAAATTTTCTAAGTGTCAAATTACTATATAAATGATTTATTATTCTTAATTTAAATTTATATGAAAACAAAATATGAGTATATAAGTTTTTTTTTTAAATGAAAATCATTCACCCAATTCATCATATGACTCTGTGACGTAGAGACCATGCCGAGTCAATGACCAGATTGGGTCTTAAAACATTGAACCAAATGACTAATTAGAAGAATAAATTTCATGTTCCATGTTTATTTTTTAGGGTTAACTAATTTCAAAATTATGCTTTAATTTGATATAATGTGATTTTACATGCATATTTTAGGATTGATGTTATAGCTTTGACTTATATTAATTACATTCTATATCATGATTTCATGTATATTGGTTGAGATTACGTTTTGCTCATTTTGTAGAATTTATGACGAAATCTTAGTGCATCCGAATATTGAGGAACAAGAATGACGAGAACCCTCGATTTGGAGCTATGAAGTGAAAGTGCCCGAGAAACGAGATCAAAAGGCGTAAAAATAGGTGTAGAAAAAAGAAATTGGCATCCACACAGACGCGCACAACCAAACTATTGGCGATGGTACGGTGATATGACCGTGTGCAAATCGGTAGCAAATGACAGGCAAGATACTTTCCGTCTGTGTGTCACACTTGACCTGTGGAATGAAGTGGTGTTTCTACATTTTTAGGGTATTTGGGATATTACAAAAGGCCCTAGGGCATCCCAAACATGGGGGAGGGAGATTCTTAGATTTTACGACCTAGAACCAGGGAAATGAGAGAATTAACACATGCAAGTGAGTACTAAGGTCAATGACGACAATGTTAATAATGGAGTGCGAGTTTTCTCAACATTCTTCCATCATTGTTCTCCATCTTTTCATGTATTTTCCATTAGCTTTGAACATGTTTGGTTTTCAATTTGTCCATGAATTATTATTTCACCTGCTGAAACTAAAATTGGTTCTGATGATATTTTTCGTTCTTATTCTAATAATATTGTTCAAAATGATACCACTCCTGCATGCTTAATTGACTCCAATGTCACTGTAGGTGGTTTGACATTCGCAGTAACATCCAACTTTGCTGAGATCGAATCTGATGGATGGTTTTGTTACCATTAACACTGTGTTTGATGCTTCTAAGGTTTGTTTTCTTGCAGAAGTGAGGTCTGCTGATAATTTCTACCAATTTAATGAAATTCAAGTATGTCAAAATATCATTACTAATGTGTCTGTAGATGCGACTGCAGATGTGATTACATACGTGCCGACATCCAAGATGACATTTAAACCTGCTGAAGCAGAAATGGTAATGTAAGCACGTATGTATACACAGTGCCCCACAGTGAGAAAAAACTGTCATGGGTCTTGTTTTGAGCCTTTGAGGGTTAATGAGACATTTAAAGATGAGTTTTGACTTAATGTAATGCAAGAAGGGTTTAGTAAGTTTACTAAAAATAATTTTTGGTACCTTGTACCTGATCCCAATAATAGGAATGTCATAATTTTTAAAAATGTTGAAGTTGACAAAAAAATTATTTTTTTTCCCCAAAAGTGACAATGACATTTTTATTCAAATCTACGTGGATGATTTTATTTTGGGGTTGTTGTTCGAAAAACTTTCAAATTCTTTTGTAGACATTATGACATTCACGTTTGAAATAAGCTTAGTTGTTGAATTAAGTTACTTCTTGAGATTACAAATTGAGTTGATGGATGATAGTATTATCATTTCACAAAGAAAGCATGTACGTAGATTGGTTAAATGCTTTAACGCAGATCATGCATCTCATATGAAAACTCTCATGGATTTAGACCTGACCAAATGAAATGGACACTGGGTTCAAAATCGTAACCATAGTCCTGGTCAACGTTTTAAAAACCAAGGAACAACTTTAACGATCTTGGTTACGATTACAAGCTTTAAAAAATCATGGAACCAGCTGTTGTGGAATCGTAAGTGGAACCGGAACTGGCGGTTCCTTTGGGTTTTTTTTTTGTATTTATATATATATATATATATATATATATATATATATATAAATAATAGAATAAATTATATATATAATTAAATATATTATCTAAAATTTAAATAATGCAAAAAAAAAAAAGATAAATAATAGACGGTTCTGATTAAAATCAGAACCAGAACCATAGAGGAATCAAAAGAGGAACTGTAACTGGAACCGTCGATTCTAGTATTGGAACCATAACTATAAGGTCACAGTTCTGCTTACGGAACCAATGATTCCAAAACCGTAATCGGTAGTTTTGAGACCATGGTCAGGCCTACATGGTTCCAGCCAAAAGTTGTCTAAGGATGATGAGGCAAGGGTGTAGATCACATTATATAGAAATATGATAGGAAGTTACCTTTTTTATTACCATTCGTTCTGCAATTATGTATAGTATTTGTGTGTGTGCTCGTTGTCACACCAATTCTATGATCACTCATATAAAAGTTGTTAAACATATCATTTGGTACATATGTGGTATAACTGATTTAGGAATTTTGTATACGAAAGACACTAAGGTTTTTCTCGTTGGTTTTAGTGAATTAATTGGACAAGTGATGTTACTGATAGGAAAATTACATATGGTGCTTGACTTTAACTTGGAAATAACTTGGTCTCTTGATTTAGTTGAAAGTAAAATTGTGTGTGTCTGTCAACAACTGAGTCTGAATATATAGTTGTATGAACTTGTTGTTCTCAATTGTTATGGATGAATCAAATGATTGAAGACTATGGTTTATACGGTGACACTATTTTTTGTGATAACTCTAGTGCGACTGATATTTTTAGAAATCCAGTTTAGCATTCTTATACAAAATACATTGATATTTGGCATCACTTCATACGAGATTTGGTTGAGAAAGACACTATTCGCATGGAGTATGTCAAGATTGAAAATTAGCTTGCAGCTTATGAGAGATTTTTTCTTTGAGAATATATCCCAATATGTGCATTTTTTGAATGAGAGTCTGCATATCGTAGTATTTGCCCTCACATCTTTCGTGGCACTTTATATTACGATTTTTTTTCTTTTTTATTTTCTCTTTTAAATTGTTAGACATACTTTGTATTGTTTTTTTTTATAGTGCGTTGGTAAAAGGGTTGAAAGTTTCAAAAATTAAAATATGATTGTTTATTGCAGAAACATGTGTTTTACCCGTAAGCACAAAATCGATATAGTATAATGCAAGAAGTCCTCATCCATCTTAAAGGGGTGAAAATTGTTCTAATTTAATAAACATTGGGATCTAATGAAAAGCTCACTTATACAATCAATGATCATGGTGATCTAAAGAGATGTTCAAATTTTGTTGCTCGACAAAGAGGAGGTACTAACTACTCCCAGACACAATATATCAAATCCTCTTTACAACTTAAAATGTAAACTTATTTTCAAGGTTAAAGAATATACAATTCATTAACTTTTCTAACGAATGTCATCCTAGATGCTATTCGCATTTAGAACCATATCTCCAGCAGTTGAATTTTTTTTATTCATTTTTGTGTGTGAGATTTTTCCTTCTAATTTTTAGTATAAATCTCTTAGGATATGCATCACTCGGTAATAGTTGGCTTATTGTTAACATAAATCCCTTAATTTAATTATGGTTTCCATAATCAAGCTTTTATTACTTAAATATTTTTGTTCCTTATATAAGCTGGTTTAAAGTTTCTAGATTTTGCCTTTGGGGACTCTTGGGATTCTACATTTATATATATATATATATATACACACACACACACATATGGTCACTACACACCACATGCACACATACCTACCTTTTCAAAAAATTTAAGTCTTTTATGCTCTCTTCTCTGTCTTACTTTTTGGTTGGTGTGATTCTTGAGTTAAGACCTACTTACAAGAATGGACAAGATATTTTCAAGTGTCAAATCATTTTTCTCAAGTCCAAGCAAGAGTTGTTCTTCTCCCACATTCGACGTCGCCGCTCCAGGATCTACCAATGTGCCTGAAAATTTATTACAACCACTGTCTATGCCCATGGATGATTCTGACACTAATTTAGTGCCCGATGCACCGACTAATCTAATGGCATCTTGGATTGCTTCTGCACCCAGGTCACTATTACCTATTGTTCCATCTTCCTATTTACCACAGATTGCACAGACACCACTTCATATTACTCCGACAGATGAGAAATACTCAACTCCATCTCAGTTTCTAACCCCCTTGTCGCCGCGTTAATCTCCGATCAACACACCGCCTCGTGACCCAAACACTGCTATTATTTCGGTCCTAAATCAACCGATCCACACACAACATTGTTTCTTGGTGATCAAAGAGAATGAGATCGATGTTGAGAATCCACATTACTTCGAACTCATTCGAGAATTTCTCAAGCCAAACTATATGTCGTAGTTACGCAAGTCTAAACGTCTACGAGGCTATGGACCTGATGCTTTTGAGTCCCCCAACTCTTCTTCTGGTGTCTCCAAGAAGGGTGGTTCTAGATTCAAAAAGTGAAAGAAGCAAAAGAAACAGGAATCAAAGAAATCTGCTAGGGTATCGAAGAAAGGGGGAGATGTTGTGCCGATGCGATTGTTGATGTCATTGCCGATGTTGTCAGCATCCCAGCCTAATCTGACTTGTCAAATGCTGTTGGCATTACTGGAGGTGTTACTTCTGATGTGCCTATGGGGGTTTCTGATGACTCTGACTCGGAGACCTCAGCCTTCTTTATGGCACATCTTACTCCCTCTACCTAAGCTCCAATCTCTGATCCCCTTGACGGTGACTTAGAACCTACTGGTCGTGCCCTCTTGCATCTTCGTAATGGTAAGGACATTATTGTTAGTCCTTCGCGCCCTCGGCTCAGTGCGATCACAGATATCTCCACTAAAGAGAATCTTTTGGCCAGGGATGATTCTAGCTCCCGCACATCTACGAATGATATTATCAACAACTATGCAGGAGATGTAGATCAGGTCAATCCTATTTTTGGGTATAGTTTTGAGAATGTTGTCATGAATGCGATTAGTGATATTATCAGCGATGCACTCAACTCTACACACGCATCTGGTTCTGACTACGATTTGGGTAATACTTTCAACACCTTTTATACTCTAGTTGCTCATGATCGTTACAAGATATTTGATGGTCAATCTCTGATTAAGGAGAAGCATCGTCTTGTGTCCATGTTTCGGGCTTATAATTTTGATAAGATTTTTAAGATCCAACAATTAATGCGCACCATTGATGATATTGTGTCTTTTAAGCAAGCCGTTGTGTATGAGTTCTACTCCAACCTAAGTGCAGATTTGCATGAGTTTTCATCCCCAGGATACGGCCGAGTCTATTTATATGGGGAGATCTTTAATTTCAATCTCATAGTGATTAATTCTCTATTTGAAGCCCCCAATGTTGTTAAGGACCTAGAGCCAACCGATTTTCACTCATATCATCAAGTTTTTGACGAGTGATCTAACCTCCGAGTGGTCCACTCAGTTCCCTTGGTCTCATCTGGCTTCATTCTATGGCTTTTTGCACAAAGTGTGTTATAGTAATTGGATTTCAATGAACAACAACTCTAGAGTCACTAGCATTATGCCTGTATCCTTTATTAACTCAGGATTAGGATGTCATTCAATTTTGGCGCTCATGTTTTTGATGCGGTCACATTCTTTGCCACATCTTTTTTGAAGAAGTGCGCTTTGCCATTTCCTAGTCTGATCTTCCAGGTGCTCATGTCTCAAGGTCTATTTCCTCAAGTTCCTTCACTTGAACGTCCGGATGTTAAGAATTTGTCAATATTCTGATGGTTTTTGCCGACAATGAGGATAGTTCTTCTGATTTCGATGCTCCTATTAATCTTTTTCCCGATTCTGTTTCTAATGCCGCCCTGAATGCTGCTCCAAATGCTACCGCTAATGTTGATCACATTTTCATTGCCATTCATGATTCTACAGGTTCTGCACTACTAATGTTATTGCTCATTTTACTACTCTACGTACCTGAGTTCTCGGCCTGCTTGCGGATTATATACTTTCTAGCCAAAAAAAGAGGAGTAGTTCACAATGTTTGTGCTCAAGGTTCTAGTTTTGCTACTGTAAGTTGGGAGGATGTGCATTCTTCAGGTGGAGAGGGAATTGATATTCCCGTGGATTTCGCCGCAGATGTCGTAGTGGATGTCTGGTAATCATGCATCGCATTCAAGGAAGTTGGTCCATCTTTATGTTTTGTCGTTCCTGATGGACTTCTTGATGAAAATGATAATGATGATGGAATGAAATTCGAGTTTGAAGCTGCTCCATTGCCGAAATGAAATGATCCCACTTTGGAGTACGATGATCTCTTTCCTTGGGAGATATTTTACGTTTTTTATTGAAAAACACTGTTATAATGTTTTTTGCTTTGAATATCTATTTTGCTGTTTTGAATGACTATAAAATTTGGCCTAAATTATTAATGTTGGTTTTTGTTTGCTTATGCAAATCTTGTTCCGAAAGTCATAGCATTCTTCTTAACCATTCATCTTTGATTACAACAATTAAGTGGAGTATTTTTGGTGATTATACAAGTTCACTACTTGATATTTTCGTCATATGAGTTTCGGCCAAGAAAGACAAAAAGAGGGAGATTGTTGACGCATTTTGTAAATACGTGATTTAATAAATATTGATTTATTTTGTCTTATTTAATATTTTGACTTTATTGGTAAGATTTAATTGTATACAAAAGATTTGATATTTAACATATTTTGTAATTATCATGTATATTATTTAGTATTAGATTAAGTTGTAATTTTCTTTCCCTATAATAGTTTTCGTATATGGTTAGGAAATATTATTTAGAAATCTAAGATTTTATCTTGTTTCCTTAATAATGATATATACTTGCAATATATTATGTATATCTCATTTTCTTATTTTGTACTTTTCTTTTACAAGTAAGGTGTGTATATATAAGATGAGAGATTGATCATAACTAGGACACGAATTTAGAGAGAAAAATTGAAGCAAAAAAAGTTGAGAGCATTTTGATTCAAATGGCAGATTTTCGTATTTGGTGGATGCAATTGCGAATGCTATCGCCATATGTAATAACATCCTGCAGTTTGAATTTTTTTTCTTCCATTGTATTTACAGTTTTCATTAAGACTCAATCTTATGATTGTAAATTTTAATTATTGAATACCGATTTAGATCATGTCTACTATTTACAAATTTTAAGTTTATCTTTATTTATTAGATTACGGTTCTTTGTAATCATTAAAATGCAAATTTTGATTAGTAAATATTTTCGCACTATTGATTCGACTATAAGAATAAATTATTTTTATAGCCAAAGTTTTATATTTGTCTTTTAATATTTTTACTACTTATTATTTACACTTTTTACAATATACACGTATTTTATCTTATAAAACTGTTAATCGAAGTATACAATTCTTTAGCCTGATATCTTATTTCCATCTAGTATTTCACGTGCAGTGCACTGTAATTTAAAATTAGATTGAGCTGTATGTAAGTACAATACCAGCCTAATAACTAGTTAGAGTCCAATAAGAATGCCCCAAGCCCAGACATTGATCTACTAAAGATCCACAACTGACACACACACCACATTAAAATACAACCTTAAACATAAAATTATATTGATAAGCTATTTGTACATCTCACTCACATGGGAATTGAGAGCCATGTGAATGGTGATGGCTTTTTTTACCCCTAATGTGAGGAGATGTACACCCCAATGTATTTGTAGCATATAATATTACAATTTCTTAAGTAATAAATTTAAAAGTAGAAGAGTAAAATTATAAAATATGAATGATACGATATTTAGGAAGCAAAAACAATTGAGAACATGATTAAAAAAAAAAATTGAGAACAAAAACATCTGAACCAAACCTTTTTTTTATTTATTTACAAAAATATCAAAATCACATTCAAAATCAAAAACACCCGACCCCTAACTTTTGGATTTCGGTTACACACATGCAAACGCTAAAACTGGACCTTTTTTCACCAACATTATCAAAGGCAAAAAAAAAAAACAAAGAGTAAAAATTCATGCAATGACTATTTCATCCCCTGTGTTGTTTTGCAACAGAGGTACCCTCTTATCATTTGGTTCCGAGCTTTTTGGCCCGTCTTTATTCATCTTCGCTTCTTTAGCTTTTCCCCAGATGACACAGTAAAAGCCAACTACCGTAACAATTGATCCCACTAAGCTGTGACAGGTTGGAAAAAAATTGGTTTTAGTATTGTTTATTTTCTGGAGAATTAGAAATTGCTGGTTATGGTAAATACCACTGAATAATGTTCATCTGTCTGAAAATGCATATTTAAGAAAAAAATATATATATTTATCTATCAAAATTAATTACAAATGCATACTTTTCAAACTTTCAACCGGACAGTAAATTTTGTGAATTTTCAATTAAGTCATCAAAGATGGCTGTTTTTTTTTTGGGTAGGGCAAAAATATTTGTTGTTTTTTGGGTAGGGCAACAATGAAAATACCTTCCAAGATAGAAGGCCTCTCCCAAAATGATGATACCAAGTGCAATTGCAAAGATAACTCCCAAAGGATGGAAAAGTGATGCAAACACAGGTCCCCTTCTTCTCACACACCACATTATAATTGATACTTGGAATGCATTTCCAAAAATAGCCTGCATTGTTGTCCAAAAACTAAATAAAATAAATCATACGATTTTGTTATATTTATTATATTTACAGCATGGTAAGTAATTAGATCAAGAAAAATAGAGACAACCATAATAACGTCAGTCTTCTTCACAAAGTTGACATAATAATAGGATTATCACAAAGATACATAATTGTATAGCAATATTGTATTAATTCATTCGGCTCACCGAGTATATAACAGGGATCAACCTCATCTTAGATTTGAGGCTCCATGCACTAAAATCTTTTTCTACAATCAAAGAGACAGCTCCTGAGAAAATGGCAATAAAGCAGCTGTAGAACAACATCAGAATCAGCTCTGCAGGGCATTTCCTGAGAATGACGGCCTGGAACAAAAAAATAATAATAATAATAAATTCAATTGTACTGTATTAAATTAATAATTCATAATAAATCACTTTTACCATTTAAACCACACACCAAAAAAAAAAATCGAAACAAGAAAAGTATTAAATATATAAGTTCAATAGTGATATGTCTAAACAAGAACATTTTTCCGTCTCACAGCAGACCTACTAGTATATTAAACTAAAAGCGCACATTGAGTAAAATATATTTTACCTGTGTAATGATAAATAATGCAGACACCATACAGTCAATGGTGAGAATGAATCCCCCGATTAGCCATGCCGACGAACTTGTGAGAGTGTGAAAAGAAGAAGAAGAAGCGTTTGAATGTGATGAAATTCCCAGGATCGGAGGGCCTTGATAAAGTGTTATGATAATAGCACCTATTACTGACACCAGTGTTCCAATAGACTTAGCCATTGTAGTTGAACTTGTGTAGTTAAATTTTTCCATCCTGAAAAATCAAGTGTTAATTAATTAATTCATTGTTAATTCAAAGCCAACTAAATCAAAAAATGTTTTTTTGCCAATTTTTTGAATGGAAAGTCCAATATGTCCTCACTTGACCAGTAGACTTGCACGATCGTGTAAAAGACTACTGATTTTGGGCAGATCCCCATTTAGTAACGGTATTATGATAAAATGTTTCTTATAAAGTTGAAATTAAAATTTGAAAACACCAAAACTACTCGGGGGGGTTGGGGTGGGGTGTTCAAATTTTTATTTAGTGTTTGCAAACACTCCATGTATCTGTTCATCTGTAAAACACACACGAAGAGGAGAGGTAAAAACCTGAAAATGACGGCAAAGACGAAAGTGAAACCCGGGATGAGGTTTAGTATTGTAATAGAGAGCGATGGAGAGGCAAACAGAAGTCCAGTGTATCCTAGTATCTGCACCAAGAACCTATAAAAAAAACCTTACACCAATTAGTCATATACATACATATATATATATATATCAGCTTTCATTCCAAATCTATCATTTGTATTAATCCAACAAAGAAATATTAATTGTGATTCTCTACACATGACAATGTAACTTTTTTGTACATGTGGCGTGACATTCACACTGTTCATAGAATTATAAGATGAATAATCTTGATTGGAAATTATGATTTTTTTCCGCTTAATTTTTTATGTTTTGTTCAAGAGTTTGCAAACACTTCAATAATAATAATAATAACAAACAAAAGTGCAAGATTCATACCCAATAAAGCCAAGCAAGAAAAATCCACACAGGAAAGTGAGGAAAAGCGGAGGACGAGCAGATCTGCATGTCAAAAAAAAAAAATAGTAATGATATAAGTTATGTAGCTAATAGAGAGCTGAATACATGAAAATTTATGCGAGCACAAAGATAAATTACCTGTATATGAAAAAAGAAAGTGGAAGTAGAAAAAGTGAAGAGAGCGCGTTAGAATAGAAGACAAAAGTAAAAGTAGTCATCCCATTAGACATGGCTACTTTGGCTGCTATCATTAAGCCCACCTGTGCAAATTGCACCATCACCATTCCCACATATGGACCTGCTGCATTCTCCATCATCCCCATCTCTCTCTTACACACCCTCTGCACTCACCAGTATATGTGGGTTTTAACTGAAAGCAACTGAAACACAATGTTAGGCTTAATTGCAAAACTAGTCCCTCATCTAATGGAGCTTGCACTTTTGGTCCCCTAAACTTTTGATCCTGTGTAATTTATCTTCAACTTTTTAAACATTTTATTTACTTTTAAAATGCCCTACAAGATAACTTTGACTAGCAAAAGTTACATGACTAAAATTGCTATTTTTGTCTAAAACAAAATCAGCAAGGACTGAAACTGCAATGTCAAGTAATTATAGGCCTAAATTGCAATTAAGCATTTTATTAATACTTTGGTCGAGGTATTTCACGTGGATTGGTTTGGTTAATTTAGATGCAAGGAATTCAGCTATTGGTTAACTGGTTGTACGAATGGAACAATTAACTAAAAGTCTTGATTTACAAGTTAATTTAATATTTGGGTTAACATCTGTTCAAAGATATCAATCTGAAATGACGAGGAACACGACGTAGATATCTCGATTTTTTAACCATTGTTTACTCGATTGTTTTATTTAATGCAATTGAAATTACTAATAATCACGTCAGTTTAGCACGAGGGATGTGTACTTAAATATTAGTTTAAGCATGAATTGATGTGCAGGTTAGTGGTTTAAGTAATCCTTCATTAAATTAAGAAATCAATATCACAAGGGCATAGCCAATTAATTAGCCATAATCAGAAGTTTCAGTGGTGTACTGTGACTGTGTTCTGTACAATCAATTTCAAATACCAACTCTTATTTCTGATAATGAATAATTTAAGAATTTAAATTACAACTTATTCACTAAACACTTTGAACAACTGATTCAACAACATACAATGAGCAATAGTTACAGGCCTGTAATACACTTGTAACTCATTAATAACACTCAGACAAAACACAACCTGAGGCTAAAAAACCACAGAAAATTTCAATTTGTCATTTTTTTACAAATTTGCCAATAAAAAGAATGATTACACCATTTTCTACTTGTTGCAATTAATATTATACAAAATAAGCTTACGCTTCTTCAATATCATCTTGCAACAGAGGAGCCCGATAACCTGACGATTCAGTACCAACGGTTATCTCCCGTTCTTTAGCTTTTCCCCACATCACCGCATAGAAACCACAAATCAACACCACTGCCCCGACCAAACTGAAAAGTACAAAAACAAATTATCGCAAAATATTTTGTGACAATTTGTTTAAATAAAAAAGAAAAAAGACGAAGTTGAAGCAATACCTTCCAAGGTAAAGAACATCCTTCATGAAGATAACACCGATTACAATGGCAATGACGACCGTCAACGGCTTAAACAATGAAACGAAGAATGGGCCCGTCTTCCAAATGCACCAAGCAGTAACGTAAAGCCTGTATGCTATGTTAATTATAGCCTACAAGTGACAAATAGGGCAAACCAAATGAAGCCTGTGAGTGATTTTGTTGTTAAAATTTCTTGCAAAATTTTACCTTACAAGTTTTTTCCACCCCCAAGTGCGATTTTTTTTTTTCCTTCAAAAATACACAGCTTATTTATTCTCGCTTTTTTTTTTTAATCATGAATCACATACAGTTATAATTAACCAAAAACAAATAAAAAACCACTCTTGATAGAGTCATAATATTTACTTACGGCATAGAAAACAGCAAATAACCCAATCTTTGTTTCGATTCTCAAAGCGGCTAAATCCCTTTCAGCAATCAGAGTAACCAACGAAGATTGGATCGTTACGAAAAGGCAGTAGAAAGCAACTATGATCATCTCGGCTGGATACATCTTCAGTATCGCGGCCTGCAACATTATTAATTTATTTTATTTTTTAAAAGTTAAATCATCAGCAATTTGAATTTATATTTTTTTACGTGTATATATAAATCCAAACCTGTAGTATGCACCACGATGCAGTCATAAACGAGGCACAAGCAAGCAAAAATCCTCCCAAGACCCAATTTTGGTTCACCGGCAAGTAGAGTTGACTAAAAGATCCGAAAGTCAATGGCGAGTTGAGGATAGCGGGTCCCTTGTAAAATGTCACGATAAATGCTCCCGATATTGATACAACGGTACCCAATGACTTGGCAATGGTACTTAGACTTCCAAAGTTTGCTTGTTCCATCCTGGGACAAAACAAATCAAGTATGATTCGACATAAACCATAAATTTGTTAACCATATATCGGTGTAACTATTCAACTCGAGATTGGGAAGGCTTTTAATTTAATACTAATTAATGTCTATTTAAAAAACACCTAGTAATGTAATAATTTTTGTAAAGAAATATTCGATAGAGCCTGCATTGTATGAATCTACCTGTTTCCAATTAATCACTCGAAATCATTTAAGAGCTCTAGGGATTTTACAAAGAAGAATATAGTTTGCTAACAAGTATGAAATCTAGTTATCGGAATTAAATTATTATTATTATTAATACCTGAAAATAATGGCAAGGATGTACGTAAATGCCGGAACAAGAATCAACATGGCTGTACTGAGTGTCGGAGAGCTATAATTTATTCCGGCGTAACTACCAATCTCTGCGAAACATCTAGCAAGAAAATACATCAACTTAATAAGCATCGTCGCTTTTCCACATAATAAGTTCATGCTACACCAAGTGAACTCAACAATGTGTATACTATATATAGTAAGTTATCAACCTAACCTTGTTATTTTTTAACTTAAACCTGAACCCATTTTCAATCAGCTAGTAAATCCCAACAATTAAAAGATAAATCAACCTATTCAGTACCACAGTATAATCATCCCCCTTTTTCATTTATTTATTTTTACCAAAATTGAAAGCACTGTACTAAAGAACTACCATAAATAATCTCGGAGCTAATTATAGCAATTTAAAACACAAATAATGCATAATTAGTTAATGGGACTAAACATTGAAGATCAATTTTACCAACCCAAAAGAAGCAAGCACGAAAATTCTCCACAGAACAGGAAATGATAATGGGGGCCGCTTTGAGCTGCCAAAAATAAAATAAAATCACCAAATAACTCCCCCCCAAAAAACAAAACAAATACCTAATATAGAAAATTAGAGATGCCCATATGAAATAATATACCTGTGGAAAAGAAAGGCAGTAGGAAAAACAATGAGAGTGGCCAAGCCATTAGAATACACAGACAAAATGTAAAAGCTGGTGCCTTTGGACATCACCATTTTGCTTATAATCTGGTTTACGGCTAAAGCTACAACTGCTGACACCATGCCCAACACAGGCAGCGAGCTCTCAATCCATGGCCACTGCCTTGTTGCCATTTTTTTTTTGTAATTTTTGCAGAAATCTCTCTGCAAAAAAGTGGAATTGTTTTGGGTCCTTTTTGGGAAGATCAAGTTTCAAAGGGATGTCAGTCATGTCACATATATTATTGGGTCCTAGTTGTGTATTTTGTTTTTCTTTAAATAATAATAAACTCAATTTTATTTTTATTTGCTTAATTTTCTTTTTGACTTCAAATGTCGCTGGCGTGGCGGCTGGAACATGCGTAATTACTGTATCAGTTCTATTTTCTTTTTTTTTTTCTCGTCAATATTAAAAAACAAAAATAAATATATATAATTTGAATAAATAGAATGAAGTAATTAGGATTTTTTGTCCAAGCGACAAAATGTAAATAACAGATACGGACACGCAGGTTGTTTCTAAGCACAATTTAGTTTGTTAATTTGACCTCCAGACTAAAACTAAACGGGGACAATTTGAGCTAAAACGGAGATTTTTATTATTAAAAAAATTAAAAAAAAAATGCTTGTGAGTTATGTTAAGGTCACAAGTGTGTGTAATGGAATAGATAAACTGATTCAACAACAACAACAAAACAAACCAGACGTCCTCTATTCCAAATTTACCTTATATCATTAATTTTTCAAAAGTATAACTATCAATGTACACTTGTATATCTCATAATCCTATAATAGGAGATCACACATAACTCAGGAACAGATGATTGAAGAACACCAAAAAGCTTAACAAATGGAAACTAATCAAATAATAATAAAATACACTCTCCGGCGAAAATCCAAGAATGCATCTCAAGAGCTATTATGTTCCGGAGCAATAGACTTATAATAGCTACCCGTCAAATTTCATCGGGCCTGTCAGTCTTAGGCTTCTTCGACACGGTCTTGCAATAACGGGACCGCATGGCTTCTCGATTCTACATCACTCGCTTCATTAACCTTCGCCATCTTGCTTTCTTTAGCCTTACCCCAAATAACAGCATAAAAACCGATAACTAGTATCACAGCCCCAACCACACTGAAAGAAAAATCAAATTTAATCGAGTTTTTATACCTTTTTCATAATGTGCTAAAAAGAAAAAGTTAATCGGGCTTTTATACCTTCCGAAATAGAGAACTTCGTGAAGAAAAACGACGCCGATGACAACTGAGATAACGATCGTCAACGGATTGAACAGCGAAACAAAAAGTGGGCCCGTCCTCGAGAGGCACCAGGACATCATGTAGAGCCGGAACGTTATGTTTATGATTCCCTAAATTGAAAATATATTTTTTTCATAAATTACATAGTAAAGTTGCTAAGTGGAGCTAACAAGAGCATAAATAGCAGTTATATATATAATTTTGAAATATAACAGGGTTTTGTTTGTAATTAGGCAAAAGTATTTTTGTAATTTTGAAAATGATTCGTTTTACCGCATAGAACACGGCAAACAAACCCATTTCGTCTTGAAGCTTCCAAGCCGTTAGATCCTTTTCCGCGATCAAAGCAACAACCGTAGATTGCGCGGTCACAAATAGGCAATAAACGGCCACAATTATCATCTCCGACGGGTATATCTTGAGAATCGAAGTCTACATTGGCCAATAAATTAGTTATAACACATGACACACATATATATTTGTATTTCGTTAAAACAAAAAGGGTGCCAAAACCTGAACTATAGACCACGACGCGGTCGAGAAAGCGGCGATCGCAAGCAAAATCCCTCRGAGAACCCAATTTTGTTGCGACGATGATAAAAGTGAATCAGAATTTAGAGTTAGTGCCTTGTTTATGATTGCTGGTCCCTTGTAGAGAGTCACAATAGATGCCCCGATAATCGAAACAATTGTTCCTGAAGACTTTGATAAGTCATTTGAGTTTCTCCAATTAAATTTTTCCATCCTACAACAGATTAATGTAACAAGAATTTAATAAAAGGGTTCAATTATCCTTTTTTTTTCTCCATATACCCGTTTTTTAACATTCTTATAAACCCGGCCTATATAATTTATTTTCCAAACGTATGCTATTTTTAATTTATTTATTTTTTATATAAAACTCATATAGCTATTGATCAAGCGCAAGACGAGTCAAAAATAATTTAACACATGCATCTTAGCAAAAAAATTTAAACAGCTATAAAATCAACAAATCCATGCTCAAATTTTGAAATGACAATATAATTTAAAAGAAATTGTAACCTGCAAATGATGGCAAGAATGTAAGTAAAGCCCGGAACAAGATTTAGCAACTCGGTTCCGAGCGTCGGAGAGCTATACTTTATGCCGGCATAGCTACCAATATCCGCCAAGCAACTGATACAAAATCGATAAAATGTATTAACATCCAAATTAAAAATTCGAAACAAATCACAAATCATGTATGATGGCGGCTCAATCACAACAGCCACAAGACTTTTTTTTTTTTTTTTTTTTGGGAAAACAATAATCCATTGTTGGTTATTATCTAAACTGTCATTACTAATATGTTTCTAACTTTAATTAGATAGATTTCTGACTGAAATATAATAAAAACCGAAAAAATCCAATTAGGCATTAACTTCCATATTAGACCACTAAATTACCCCCAAACAATCATACAAAAATCTAAGATTTAAAAATAATAACAAGAACAGACATAATAGTAGTCATTTCAGTATTGAACAATTATTATACTGACCCAAAGATAGCAAGCAAGAAAATCTTGCAAATAATTGGGAAAGTGAGAGGAGGGCGCTTTGACCTGCAAAAAAAAAAACACAAATATCATCATAAAAAACAAAACCCAGATAACAATTGCCAATAATAATTACAAAAACACTAAATTTGAGAAGAAATTAAGCTATTAAAAAAAGGGGTAGCAACCTGTGGAAGAGAAAGCCACAAGGGAAAAGGATAAGAGTGGCCAAAGCATTAGAATAGACAGATAAAATGAAGTTGCTGGTGCCATTAGACATGGCCATTTTGCCTATAATCATGTTTGTGGCTAATGCTGTTACAGCCAACAACATGCCCATGAAGGGCAAAGAGCTCTCCATCATTGAAGACACACCCCTCAAACTTATCCCGCCCATTACTGTGTGTGTGGGTGTGTGTGTGTGTGATTTTTTCCTAATGGGCAGTTTGTTTGAATCTTTTGGGATGAAGAGCAATTGGTTGTAGTTGCAAAATGGAAAAAAGATGGTCTCTTGTGGTGTCTTTATCAAAATTCAACATGTGTAAATAAACAAACAAATAGACAGCAACCTTGTGCATCATCATCATGTGGAGCACAAACATATAATTTATCTTTTTTAACAATTACTCTGTCACGTTGAAAAGATAGTTTTAGTTGCTATTTTTGGTGTTGCAAAATGGCAGATTTATTATTACAAGACGCTTAATTACTTTAGTCACATTACAATATTTATTTTAACATTTAAGGAAATTGAGTTGACAATAAATAATTAATTAATTAATTATAAATCATAATAAAAAAGACAATAATTAATAATATTTAAATCCTCGTTGGATCATCAATGATGTGTATGGGATGACTCACGTGGTTAAAAAGGCAATATTATTAGTTATTAATTTTTTTAGCAAGTAAAGTATACTTAAGTTTGCGATTTTAGTACTAGAAAACTTTAAAAGAAAAAAAATAAACCGAGTACTCAAATGAATTAAACTGAATTTGTAGGTATTAAAAGAACAAACATATGTAATGTGGGTAACTAAATTTCCAAAAATTAAAACATAAATCGCAACCTGTATACTATAACAAGGTTCTAAAAGGTCGTGACGAGATCAAGCCTCAAGCCTTAAAAGCCTATTTGTGCCTAGGCGAAGTTTAGGCGACAAAAGGCGTTTCATTTTTTTTTAATTAATAAGTAAATAAAATAATACAATATGTAAAGACTTTTTGTAATATTTTTTAATTTCTCAACAGAAAAATAACTTTTAAAATATTTAAAATTAAGATATTATTGTTAATTTCGTAACAATCCCGCACGATTGAATTCAAAATAAATATATTAAGAGAATTGAGTTTAACGAAAAATATGTAATAAAATACAAACATAATTAAAACACAACAAAAAAATACATGTTACATACATACAAGGCGGTACCGAGCCTTTTCAAGCCTTTTTGCAAGGCGAGGCATTTCAGCGAAACCTCAAGCCTAGGCAGATTTAGGCGAAGATTAGGCGAGCCTTTTAGAACACTGATACTACAAATAAAAAAAAAAAACCCAACAACTTAAAAGTGTATGGATAATCTAATTAATATTTAAACCTAACACATAACAAATGTGTTAGTAGGTGGAGTCAATTTTGAAGGTTAGGTGAACTTAAGTTGAGGGCGTAGGAGCTACCAAAGAATGGGGTGGGTTCCAGTTGGTCTTAATTTAGTTTTTTCCATTTTTCAGAATGTATTTGAAAATAAATTAATATTTAGATCTTTGTTAGAATTATATTAGCCTGTGTTAATTTTATTTTAATCTAAGTTCAATTAAATTATTTTAGCAGAATTTATTAATTATATCTTTGGTTTGGTTATGAAAGAGAACTTTCTCTTCTAGCTTCTTCGACTCTGGTGTCTCTACCTCCTATATTATTGGAAGAGAGTTTTACCGCAAATATCAACATAAATTCAATAATTGATGAGATGAGCGTTACTTATCCTTTAAAAAGAAAGATATGTTTAATAATTTAATTTTTTAAACATGTCATTATTTAATATTTGTAATTAACGTTAAATATTTTATAAGTAGTTTTTGGAGTTCGTTCATTTGTTGGTTGAAGAGAAATATTTTTAAGCTATAGGTATGAAAAAAAAAAGGTTTTGATAAATTCCTTGAGTTGAAATGTCCGATTATTTCCATCTCGAACAAAGTAGGATATGAGACACATGTCGAAATTCGAAAAATATTCAGTCCACTGCAAAAAATATTGTAACTGAAGGGGATATAATAACTATCATCAAAATATGGGGATATAACTATCATTAAAATATCTATAAAAATTCATGTTTCGTAGGCTAAAACTATTTTTTGGGAAATTAGGTATATGTTTAGTAAGAATAATAATAAGTTAACGTATAGCATATTTAGGGAGATTATAAATTTCTTGTATTCAAATAAATTTTATTTATATGAATTTATTTGAGAGTATTGAATTTATCTCAAATACTACTATTACAAGTGTTTCAAAATAAATTTATGGAGTTTTTTTGATTTTATTGCTCTTTTAAACCTTTTTTTTTAAACTACATTATTATTATGTCATTGTATTTAAAAAAGTTTTTTTTTAATTCATCACTTTATTAATTATTACTTGAATATTTAGATTTATTTTTGTCCTCTGCAACTATTTATTATTATTATTTTTTTAAATTAAATAAATAAAGAGTTTCTCTCTCTATCCCATTAAAAAAAGTATCGTGACATTATTAAAAACGTATAAATATGAGATTGACAATAGAAATAACAATAATTAGATTTACAGTGCCAAAATTATATCAAAAACATAAAAAATAACATAAACACTATTATTTTTAACATGTATATTTGTATTTCAATCTACCTTATCAACTAAATATATCAATACTTTTATTTACATCAGTTATAGCTATCAGCTATCAACTCTCAACTAAGTGTATTTTGGTAAACATAATAAGCTAGCTTATGTCTTATTTAGAGGACTTATAAGCTCTCTATATTTAAATAAGCCTTGTTTGGTTGCATGAGATTAGTTGAAAAGTCTGAACTTAACTCAGATGCATTTCTTTTTAAAGGCTTGCGATTATGTGTTCCCGCTTGTAGTTTGTGGTTGAAATTAGTTGCTGATTTGCACGACACGTGCCACATGGGGGCGGGATCAGTCTATTAGAATTGGTGCAGCGGGCCTTTTTTGGCCATCCATACGGCGTGATGTGACGTGGTTTTTGCTCGGTACCGCGTGTGTCAGGTTGTCAAGGGCACTATGACAAATGCGAGCTTATATCGTCCTCTCCAGGTTCCTTTTCGTCCATGGAGCGCGATTAGTATGGACGTTGTTTTGGGATTGCCACGCACGCAACGGGGTAATGACTCTATTTTTGTGGTTTTGGATCGTTTCTCAAATGGTTCATTTTATTCCTTGCAAGCGGACGACCGACACTGTGCATGTGGCACAATTGCTTTTGGGGGAAGTTTATCGTCTTCATGGGCTGCCATCTTCAATCGTTTCAGATTGAGACACTCGATTTTTTAGTTTTTTTTCTTGAAAGGCTTATAGTGCATGGCGAATACACAATTGGATTTCAGTAGCGCTTATCATCCTCAAACCGACGAGCAAACGAAGGTTGTTAATCGGTCTTTGGGAAACTTGCTACGTTGTTTGGTGGGTGACAATCTAAGGTCATCGGATAGACAACTCGCTCAAGCGGAATTTGCACAATTTAGCTCTTAATTGGAGTATAAGGCTGTGTCCGACCTCATTTCTATTCCTACGTCAATTTTAGCTCTCAGAAAATGCGCTAGAATGGACTCGGATTGGCACAAGTGGACTAACCTTCGGTTTGATTTACTCTCCTGTTTATTATATTAGAGTATAGAAACAAATAATATAGAAACATTTTTTATAAGGTTCACTTTTTCACAAAATCAAAGTGAAAGAAATCTAAAATAATACATAACAAAGCGTTATTTTTGGATAAGCTAGATATTTTTGGGAAAAAAGGAAGTAAGATTTATGTTTAAAAAAAAACATTTTTTTAAAAATTCATATCCCAAGATTATTGGCATTTCTTAAGATTATTTTGAGTCCAAACTTGCGAGGAATACTATAGTGGCCAATAATCCAAGAGTTTATTCATAATTTGTGAATCGCAGGTTTCCCAAAATAGGTTTAATCGTTTTAAGCAAAACTACGGGGGGAAAGAGAAAATAAAGGAAGAAAACTATAACACGGACACACACTAAGAAAGACGGTGTGCTTAGACATTGTTTATTTAATAATTTATTTTATTTATTCACTCATTAATATTAATTAATTTACTTCTTTATCCCTTCCATCAAATAGTAATTAATTATTTTACACAATTCACATTTACTAATGAAGAATATTTCTAAATAATAATATTGTATTTATCATTATGAGTTCACAGTATAGATGCTCTTATGCAACATTTGAAATTGTGAATTTGATCGCGACAATTTTGTTATTCGGTCAAAATATCAATTTTGGTCGCTTATTTACTTTTAAGTCACGTGTTCCATCTGTCAGAATCAGAATAAGCAAATTAACCATACCTATACATGTTTTTTATCTTCATTTGGTCGGGAATTCATCTAAACTTATTCCCTCGGTTCTAAACATTTATTTGGAAATAACAAATGTAGCTAAATTTCTTTTATTTGCGCACAATTTACATTTATTGCTATTATTTTTAATTCTAAATAAAAAAGAAATTGCAGCATACTATTATTAGTCTAAATATTCAAGTAATAGATAATAATGTGATAAAATATACAAGAAAAAAATAAATAATAAAAACAAACGAAATACCTAATGAATAGTGTAATTTTCCAAAAAAAAATGAAAAGGGTTAAAAAGGAAATAAAAAAAAATGCATGAACTTATTTGAAACACTGGTAACAGTAGCATGTGAGATATAACTCACACTTTTCAAATAAGCGCGTCTAACCAAACAAGGCTTGTTGAATACAAAGAGCTTATGAGCTCTCTCAATAAGTTATAAGCTAACTTATTGTACTTACCAAAAACATACACTTAGGGTATGTTTGGCGGACAAAACTGATAAGCTGGCTGATAGCTGAAAAACTAACTGATAACTCATAAGTTATTTGAGAGCTGATAGTTGATAGCTGATAACTGATAGCTGAAATGCTAGCTGATCTAAATAAAGCGTTTGGCAATTTAGCTGATAAGCTGGCTCCAAAATATAATATACTTGTAATTTTATTCCTATTTTAAACATATACTATTGATGGAAGAGATAAAGAAGTAAATTAATTAATATTAATGAGTGAATAAATAAAATAAATTATTAAATAAACAATGTCTAAGCACACCGTCTTTCTTAGTGTGTGTCCGTGTTATAGTTTTCTTCCTTTATTTTCTCTTTCCCCCCGTAGTTTTGCTTAAAACGATTAAACCTGTTTTGGGGAACCTGCGATTCACAAATTATGAATAAACTCTTGGATTATTGGCCACTATAATATTCCTCGCAAGTTTGGACTCAAAATAATCTTAAGAAATGCCAATAATCTTGGGATATGAATTTTTAAAAAAATGTTGTTTTTAAACATAAATCTTAATACCTTTTTTCCCAAAAATATCTAGCTTATCCAAAAATAACTCTTTGTTATGTATTATTTTAGATTTCTTTCACTTTGATTTTGTGAAAAAGTGAACCTTATAAAAAATATTTCTATATTATTTGTTTCTATACTCTAATATAATAAACAGTAAAGTAAATCAAACCGAAGGTTAGTCCACTTGTGCCAATACGAGTCCATTCTAGCGCATTTTCTGAGAGCTAAAATTGACGTAGGAATAGAAATGAGGTCGGACACAGCCCTATACTCCAATTAAGAGCTAAATTGTGCGCAAATTCCGCTTGAGCGAGTTGTCTATCCCATGACCTTAGATTGTCACCCACCAAACAACGTAGCAAGTTTCCCAAAGGCCGATTAACAACCTTCGTTTGCTCGTCGGTTTGAGGATGATAAGCGCTACTGAAATCCAATTGTGTATTCGTCATGCACTATAAGCCTTTCAAGAAAAAAAAAACTAAAAAATCGAGTGTCTCAATCTGAAATGATTGAAGATGGCAGCCCATGAAGACATTAAACTTCCCCCAAAAGCAATTGTGCCACATGCACAGTGTCGGTCGTCCGCTTGCAAGGAATAAAATGAACCATTTGAGAAACGATCCAAAACCACAAAAATAGAGTCATTACCCCGTTGCGTGCGTGGCAATCCCAAAACAACGTCCATACTAATCGCGCTCCATGGACGAAAAGGAACCTGGAGAGGATGATATAAGCCCACATTTGTCATAGTGCCCTTGACAACCTGACACACGCGGCACCGAGCAAAAACCGCGTCACATCACGCCGTATGGATGGCCAAAAAAGGCCCGCTGCACCAATTGTAATAGACTGATCCCGCCCCCATGTGGCACGTGTCGTGCAAATCAGCAACTAATTTCAACCACAAACTACAAGCTGGAACACATAATCGCAAGCCTTTAAAAAGAAATGCATCTGCCATAATATATACAATTCAAGTGGACGCTAGATTGCAGCGAAGTGAAAATTGGACCGAAGAACAGGTCAAGCCCATATAACTCAGGGAGAAGTTCAAAACAGGGACAACAATGCCTAAATCTGTCAAAACGAGAGCACGGCAACTCAATGCATAACCACATGGTTAGACGCTCCTGAACGATGCTTAAAACTTGAACTGTTGTAGATATGTCGTCCAAGAAGCATATCGAGCAGATATATTATCTTGCGTGGCAAGGTGACGAAGTGTTTCATGGTCGATATATAACACAAACTCACGGTGAAATAAATAATGTCGTTAATACCTCACAGCAAGAACAATCGCATAAAACCCCACATCGTAAGCACTATATCGCACGCGCGGACCAGAAAGCTTTTCACTAAAAAAGGCCACAAAGCAAGAAGTTTGGCTCAAAATGGCACCGATCCCGACCTTGGATGCATCACAAGACAGTTCAAAATGGGACTATAAAATCAGGTAAAGAAGCACGGGGGCGGGATGAGCTTCTGTTTATTTTTTAAAATCAAAGGCAAAGGTAGATGCGGGCGTCACTCGAAGTGCTTCACTCATACAACCGGTAATGAAGGCCATAATTGAGCTAAAATGAGCGATAAAGCATCGGTAGAACGATGTAAGGCCATGAAAGTGACGCGCCTCAGTTAATGACCGCGGGGTCATCCAGTCACAAATAGCTGCCACTTTAGAATCATCGCCACAAATACCCGCTGCCGAGATTTGGTAGCCCAAGAACAAAACTGACTTCATGAAAAAAAATGCACTTACGTGGGGCGACGAAGAATTTTTCGGCGTGTAAAACTGGGAAGACCACACAGAGGTGATCTAGAGGCTCACGAATCATATGATGTGTAAATAAGGATGTCGATGAAATAAACGATGAAACAAGTACCAATAAGCGACCAAAGTGTTTGGTTCATAACGCGCATAAATGTTCTCGGCGCATTGGACAAACCAAATGGCATCACCAACCATTCCAAAAGACCCTCTCTCATTTTAAAAGCTGAATACCATTCGTCACTGGGACGAATGCAAATCTGGTGGTAGCCGCTATGTTAATCAAGCTTATTAAACAAAGTGGCGCCACTTAATTGATCCAATAAATCGTCGAGTCGCGGGATTAGAAAATGGTAATGGATAGTGTCACGCCCCAATTTTGAAAAAATATAAACTCTAACTTTTCATAAACAAAACTTCCAAAAATAAGGGCATGAGTTTTCGATAAATCATAGTCACAACATAAATTGAGCGGAAGCGTGAATAAAACTTGAACATTTATTTAAAAATAGGAGATTCACTTAATGAATCAAAATAGTAGTACTCGACTATTCAAGGAGTTTTAAATAGAAACACAAGTCTCAATCTTTATTTGAAATTTGACATAAAAATTAAAGATACCAATCCATAGAAAGGACAGTAAAATAGCATTGAAAATAACATCTTAGCATCCACGCCTCGTACCACATCCAACTCCTCAACCTGAAAAGTTTCATAAAAATGGGTTGAGCTTTCAACTCGCTCCGTGGGGATTCACTTGTCAATATTAAACACTAATCATACAAACCATAAATGAATAGCTACAACACACTGTTAGTCGTTCATAGATGTTGGCCAACCATAGTTTTAGCTCGAAGGCTACTGTTTTAGCTCGAAAGCTACTATGAAATATTGCATTGATCGCAGTTAACATAGACAAACATACGACACGTTTGTCAATGTTAAAAAGAAATCATATAAACCATAAATGAATGGCTACAACACACTATCTGTTGTTTTAGCTCGAAAGCTACTATGGAATGTTGCATTGAGACATAGATAATTTATATAATTGCATTTAATATAGACAAACATAGAGTTTTGAAAAAATTTAGAATCACCCACCTTTGAATGTAGTTTCGTGAAAAAGTGGAAGTAGATGCTCGTGCTTGAAAATCCTAGTTTTGAGAACCCTTGTTTCCTACATTGAAAATAATAACTTAACTTAATACTTGGTTTTAAAAAAATAGATTTGGACTAATTGAAAAGATAATTAAACCATAGTTATGAATCGATTGTCCGGTCAGGGAAAACAAGGTCAATAGGATTGTTTTAGTAGGGTTCTTGAAATTGGAGGGGTAAAAATATAAGATGTAAAGGTTATGGACTTAATCGAATTGGTAGCCAACTGTTGGGGTTTAATTTAGGTTTTTGTAGGTTTAAGGGCCTGAAATTAGTGTTTTGGGTAAAATGGGGGCTCAATTGAATAGGACTGAAAACAATTGGGGTTAATATGTAATTCTTCAAAAAGGGCTGGGGATAAAAGTCCTATCCCAGCCCATTAAGCTCCAACCCGTCTTTCCCTTTCTCCTTCCAAATCGGAAATCGGCCAGCACCTCTCCCTTCCTTGGTCGTCGCCGGCGGCAACCCGTAGCAGCCACTAGCGACGGCGGCTCGGTGAGACGGTACTGGAGATAGCAACCTTGGGCAGGCGGCTCGGCTGGCTCGGGTCCGATTCTTTCCCAAATTGAAAACGGCCGACAACTACTCGCAGAGACAGATGGCGACAGCAAAACGGGCGGCGGCGTTCGGCAGGTGGCGACGAAGGCACAACGGCAGTGGCTGGTTCATCGTGGGTTTCCAGTGTGGTTGGGGGTGGCGATGGATGATGTGGGTTTTGGGTCTCGATCGGGCCGTGACTGTTTAGGAATGGTTTGGCCTAACTCGGCCGTTGTTGTGGTTGTCGGGCCTTTTCGACGGTTGGTTTGACTGAAGGTTTGGGTTGGTTTCAAGTGGGTTGGCTAGTCACCTTGGGGTTGTTGGGTTCCGGTTTGAATCGGGCCGTGGCGGTGTTGAGGTTGATGTGGCCGCGGTGGCTGTTTGGGTGTTGTGTTTGGGTTCGGGCTTGGATTAGGGTTTGATGTGGGTTTCAGCAAGGAATTGTCGGGTTGAACGATGATGGATTGATGATGGGTATGTGGTGGGTATGGTTCGGCCAAGAACTTGTTTGGGTTGATGGCTTGGTTTGGTATGAATTCTTGAAAACTTTAGGAAAAATAAGAATTAAAATTTACCTATTTGCTAGTTGTATATGCAGAATTTGTGAAAATTTTAAAGGTATATATATATACTAGTTTAATACTACGAGATTTATAAAAATTAAATATAAAAAATATTTGTGAAAATTATAAAGTTTTAAATTTAAAATAAAAAATTGAAAGAATGTATATCTCAACCCGTGCCCTATTCAATTTATTAATTATTAGAATTATTGATTAATATTATATTTTAATGTTCAAATTAAATTCATTAATAATTATATATTCATACTTATAAAAATTAAAAAGATGTCACATTTTCAACCCTTCTATAATCTATATTAATTAATTATTATTATATAATTTTATTTTCTTATATTTAGATTGAGTTCATTACTAACTTCTCGCATTGTGTCATTGTCTAATAAATATTAATTAATTATTATTATATAATTTTATTTTCTTATATTTAGATTGAGTTCATTACTAATATTTAGTTACGTACTCTAATTATTGCAAATATATCATAATTTATTTATACAGAATATTTAGAATTTCAAAATTAAATTATTTCTACTTTTATTTTAAATACAATTTATTAATTATTTTCATATATAAGTTTTTCTTTGTAATTAAGATTAGTTCATATGTAATCTATCTTTTAATTAAAATAATTAATCTATATTTTTTTCTACTAACTATATATGACTTATTTATAAAAGAAAATTATTGAATTAGACAAAATATAATTAAAGAAAACTATTAAGTTAGGCTAAATATAATAAAAAGAAAATATTAAATTAGGCAAGATATAGTAAAAGGAAAATATTAAATTAGGTATATATTAAGCTCGGATGACACATAAGAAAATGAAACACCGAGATTTTTTATTATCCAAACGAAACATATGAAGTATACACATAGATTAGGAAGATTTTGCATTATATATTTGTTTAACACCCATGTATTACACGGAACTTATCAAAAAGATAAATATAAAAAATATTTGTGATAACTACTGAATTTTATAACTAAAATAAAAAATTAAAATAATTATTCTCAACCCGTACCTTATACATGTCTAATCTATTTATTAATTATTATAAATATTAAATAATTTTAGATTTGATGTTTAAACTAAATTCATTAAATTTTAGTTACATACTTTCAAAAATTCAAAAAATGTCACCCTCTAAATCCGTGTCTATTATCTATTTTATTAATTATTATTATTATTAAATAATTTTATATATTAATGTTTAGAATAAATTCGTTAATAATTATTAGTTACATACTTTGAGATATTTAAAAGATATCATACTCTCAACTCGTGTTGTATTGTACTGGTGTCTAATCAATGTTTATTAATTATTAGTATATAATTTAATATTTTTATATTTAGATTGAATACATTACTAATATTTAGTTACATACTTAGATTATTATAAATAACTGATATTTTACCTATATAGAATATTTGAAACTCCAAAAATAAAATTATTTTAAATTATATTATCAATAAAAATTATTTAATTATTTTCATAATATTTTTTTAATTAAAATTATTTCATATGTAATTTTTCTTTTAATTAAAATAAGATCTTATCTATTAATTATATTTGATTTATTTCAACTTTATATTAGGAGAATCAAAAGAAAGTATTGAATAAGGAAAAATATAATAAGAAAAATTTAAATTAGGTAAGATATAGTAAAAAGAAAAGTATTAAATTATGTAAATATTAGGCTCGTATGACACATAAGCAAATGAAGCACCATAATTTTTTATTTACCAAACGAAGCATACGAAGCAGACACATAGGTTAGGAGAATTTTGTATTAATATATAGGGGTGATACCCGAGGACAAATCCTATTCTTAAAAGGATTAGGATTGGAGTTTTGGATTGGGCTTAGGCTTGAAAAAAAATGTCATTGAATTTGGACATTTGTAAAAAGAAATAAAAATAATATTGTATAAATTTGGGATTTGGTTATAAAAAATGAAAATAATGTAATTGAATGGGTAAAGACTTATTGGACTTGAAACAAAATAATATATATATATATATAAATAAATTGGGCTTAACATAATAATAAAATAAAACTTGGGCGTTATAGATAGTGATCTTGTTAATGACGTGGCTATCAACACACAACCGCCATGAACTGTATTTCTTGGGGATAAGGAGCTTCGGTACTGTGCGCGGGCTCAAGCTCTCGCGTATGGTGCCACATTTTAATAATTCTTCAACTTGGCGCCGAAGCTTAGCATGTTCCATTGGATTCATCTGATAATGGGGCCTATTTGGGAGGGAAGCACCAGGAGTGAAGTCGATTTGGTGTTATATGTCACGTAATGGAGGTAGCCCAATTGATAGCTCATCTGGGAACACGTCCCAGAATTCAGCGTGCAGTGATGCCATTTCCCGAGGTGGGGAAGTGATACCAGATGCCTTTACCCCCAATTAAAGAAGCACGATTAGGGAGGTGAGCATCTCTTGGACAGAAGCTGAGCGTGACAACATCAAGATGGATGGCAGCGCTTACAATGAGGAATGTGGCACGGACGGGTGTAACACGATTTATACACCCCCAAAAAGAAAGCTATAAGTATTAAGGCGCCCATCGTGTACTGTAGATCAATCAAATTGCCAAGGGCGCACCATAAGCAAAATAGCAAGTGTCCACGGGGACCACATCACATCACACTGAGTCATTATATTTAGCGCCAATAGAGAATGGAACGAGGACACAACGGTTAACTGTAACTGAATTACCACATTGAATCAATGCCAATGTGTACGGATGAGGATGTTGTTCCGAGGAAGTTTAATTTCTACACAAGTCAGCAGCAACCACATTTTCACAATAATCGAAATCAACAATAAATGACAAATTTTAGCAAGTACTGGTGCCGTAAAAGCAAGGCACGTGATGCGTGTCTAAATGGACACCGAGACAAACCTATTGATCGTATAATGAAAATGCAGACGTAATCCCCCAATATAGCGAGACACCAACTAATTTTCAGTCTCCCCAAGATTCACCCTAGCTATGAGGTGATAAATTTCCTTCTTGTACATATCCACCGAATAACTACCTTGCCGTAAGTTTTATAATAATTGGTAGAGCGTACGTTTGTAGTTAAAAGGTATAAATTCACGTTCCATATATGTGTGGAATTTCGCTCATGATGTGATGCATGGCTTACCCTGGCATTGACAGAGTTGTTACAATTGTTGCCACCACGCCGCAGCACGACCCTGAAATTGCATAGCAATCAATTGCGCACGACGATGGTCCGGAACCACCCTACAATCTAATATCTCTTCAATATAGTAAATCCAATCCAAGAATTCTAAGGCATCAAGGTTTGCCCACAAATTCTGGTATGTCCAACTTGAAACCCGACCCCCAACACTGATCTTCCTCGCTGCGAAACTCAGTTTGATGTGCCAATGTATTAAGGGGTTGTCGTCAGAGACGGTATCGTCCTTATCTGACCATGGATAGGATAAAGCTGCACGAGATGTCCAATGGTTGTCTCGCCCACGTCCAACATAACCACTGCCACGGCCTGCACGTGTCGCCAATAGAGGACGGTTGTCTCGCCCACATCCCGTGAATGATGGCAAATCGCACTAGAAAAGACTTGTATTAGTACAATAGGACTAACCATCAGGTCTGAAGAGCGATTCTGAAGCATTACACACATTTTGGAGCGTTACCGATATATGTTTCTATATTATTTCCACTTTATTTATATACTCTAATAATTGACAATGAGTTATGTTTTTATATTTTTTTTCAAGTTTGTTTTTATACCTTGATAATCCTTATGAACCATCTCAACCCAAATTCATATTTCTTACTCTAATATTGGCGAAAACAATTTTCTCTAAGATGTAGAATCCCTTTCTCTTGGTCTCCATAGGCTTTTTAGACACTAGGGCCTTAGGGCTGTTTGGACTAGGTTTCATTGGGATTCTAAATTCTGATATTCAGAATTTTGAGTATTGAGAGTTCTGTGAATAGAAAGAATTTTTGTTT
The DNA here is from genome assembly GCA_014905375.1 of Phtheirospermum japonicum. NCBI lineage: Eukaryota > Viridiplantae > Streptophyta > Magnoliopsida > Lamiales > Orobanchaceae > Phtheirospermum > Phtheirospermum japonicum. The sequence goes on along the minus strand of BMAC01000428.1, from coordinate 269,277 downwards.
GTTATAGGATTCAGGATCCTTTACTTTTTATTGTAGATGTCAAATCATGTCTGGAAAATGGATGATAATATATTTTTATATTGTATTTGATGTCAAATCATGTCTGGAAAGTGGATGATAATGTATTATTGTATTGTATTTAGTAATATTTGATTTTTTAAATATAATGATGATGTGATAAGATAATTGAGTGTGGGGTAAGGTGTAAGAAATTGTTGGTTGTGGGTTGAAAATTTGAGTCGTAGAACAAACGAGGATTGGGATTTAGAATCTCAATCCTAGTATTGAGAGTCCTAAACCAAACAAGCCCTTAATGTGTTTAGCTTTCGTATTACAACATAAATTACTTGAATATTATTTCTCATAGATTAATTAATGGCCAATTCTATCCGCACACGACATTTTACTAGCCGCATCTGTATTAATGATTTTACAAAAATGTCCTTCTATGAATTATCAAATATACCCTTATTAAATCTTTACACACCCTTGTTCATCTTAATTACTAAACACACCCATAATATATACAAATTACTACACACTCTCATTTAAACACACACATAAGAATATTCATTTTCTCTACTACTCTTTAATTATTTCAACATTTTTTCTTCAACCTCACTTAAATTATTTTCAAATCCTAATTTTTGAAACTTTACAAAAAATCAATAATAGATGATGAAAAAGACATAGTAACAACCGATGGAAGTATTTATTTCTTTTTGTCTGGTTATTTTATTGTTTTCATACCCCTATTGTTAGTTTAGCTCGAAATTCCAAAAAATTGCTCACATAATTTCGTCTGGTTTGTTGAAAATTGAGGCAATTTTCGGCCAATGGTGGTCGAAAGTATCTATCACTTTCGGCAATTAGCGGCCAAAAATCCAATAATTTTGGCAAATTGTGGCCGAAATGTTTTTTTTTCTCAGCCAGTTGGGACATTCTACATTAGTTTTGAAATGATGTAAAAATATTTTTACATCAGTTTTTCTGAAACCGTTGTAGAAACTTATTTTTACATCGGTATAAAGTTGTAAAAAAAATACAAATGAAAACTTCGGATGGCCACTCACCGCCTAAACCTTGAGCAAATTACAATCATTTATGGCCGAAATATTGACATTTTTTTCAATAGACAGGCCCAAATCATAATCGGGTGTGTAGAGATCCTTCACCGGGTTGATTTCGGTGGATGGCTCATCTACTCTCCTTAGGCATGGTGCCAACAACATAATCGCATTTCTCACTGTTTTTAAACATCAACACCACCAGCACAACCTTGATATCATCTAAACTAGACCCTTCTACCTTATCTAATTCATTAGTGACATGGAACAGTTCGGATCAAGAGATAGATAACCAAAAGAACAAATATATGATACATGACAATCAAACAAGTAAAATTCTTCTGAATAAACTCTACCTAAAAACTCAAATTGTGCACATTAAGCCAGTTATACCATAAGTAGCAACGAAACTCATAAACTACTAAAGAATATTCAGAATTTAGCAATGAGTGTTACTATAATGTAAAATCAGATTCATTCCTCAATAGAAAGATCTTGAAGGAATGTATCACTGTTCTTCGGTGCATTGAAATTCGAAAAAAAACAATAACATGAAAAAACAACACTGTTCAGCTCCAATTGGCCCAAATTGACCCAATTTTCGGCCATTAGCGGTCGAAAATGGGAAAAATATTTATATTTTTCTTGTTTGAGAAAGGGTGTAGTGGAAATCTTTGGGTGGGTTAAGGAAAATTAGAAATAAAGGGTATTTTAGGTAATTCGTGTAGTTAACAAAGATGTTTAGAAAAACAAAACAGTGCGGCCAGCAAAACCTTTGGATATCTGCAGAATTGTTGCATTAGTTAATGGTAGTTCGAAGATTTGGTAACGGTCTTATTGTGTTTATATAGGCTCTTCTATGTTTAAGAATTGCTGCAAAGTTTTAATTATATATAGGACTTTAAATATTCATTTTGACTCAGACCATATATAATTGTACTTTTGAGAGCTGAAAAAAGTTATTCATTAGTTAAGTAGATTGCAATTATGTGTTTCATGTTTTTTTTCTTTTTTCAAGATTTGTATCTAATGCTAAATCATAAAGAATTTTATCGTTAATGCCACTGAATTTCTGAATAATAGTACATTATCTTTCCCATTTTAAGCTGACTAGAAAATTCCAAAAGTTATGTAGTAGCATTTATTTTTAGTTGGTCTAGTTAAAAGTTAGTGCTGCCAAAGCAAAATCATTATTTATATAATAAGGTGGACTTGTGGAGTAATAATTATATTATAATGTACTCTATTCTCARTATATGTCTCGTATATGTGTATTTCATACAAATTAAAAATGTTATTTTATGTTGTATAGTAATGAATATCGAATGAGGATACTACTCTTTTCTTTTAAAGACTAAAGTATAAAATAATTGAGAGAGGTAAAATTAGAAAATAATATTTAATCCTTCTTAGCAATATAATAATAATAGATAAGACAAATTCATTTTGAAATGTAACAGATAAAGCGATGGAAAAAAAATTATATGTTTCAAATAATTTCACGCAACCTTTTGTTATACTATCTTATCAAATTTATTTTTTAAGACGAAGTTATTCTTTTAACTTTTCTAGTGTTTATTATTTATTTTATTCAAATTATAGGTAATTTTTGTTTGTTTGTTTGTTTTTCCTTTTTCCATTCAGATTTTTAGTCCTACTAGTTTTTCATGCTTTCCAGTTTTCAGCTTTTTTTTAGTGTCGTCGAGAACTTTGTGTTTTTTATGATTTCATTTCAAGGACCTGATATAACGTCAGCTGATCTCACATAAGAGTCGCACATATTAATTTGTTTTCATTCATAGAAACTTCATACGAGTATCTCCATGTATAGTAATCCATTTTGGGGAACTCGAAATAGTAAATAAATGATTTATTAATATATAACTCTTGTTTTTATTCTATTGATCCCGGCTATGATGCACGGACGCTTTAGAATATGATATTTTAGTTGTGCCGTGTCACAAGTTCAATTTTCGTGTCGGTGCAACCTAAATCCAAGGTCATGCAAGCAACTCATCAGCTCGAAGCAGGCAATGAGGTCATTACATTGCCTCAGGCCCATAACTTTTATATTAACCCAATAAGTTAGTTGAAATATTTTAATTGATACATAAATTAGCATTAGGTTTAAAATTAAGATTAAATTAGAGCCCATAATTAAAGATCCATTTTAAATAAGGCCTTGAGAACAAATAATAACAAGGAATGAAAATTCAATTTTAATACATATTTAGAAAATTGAAGAGGTACATGCCTTATAAATTTTTTATCAAATGCTAATTCCGCGCATTATGACTATTGTCTTGCACTCAAAGCTTTGTTTATTATTATTGGCATGTAAAATCCGTCTTTTTTTTTTTCAATAAAGAATGAAAGCTACTAGCTCCAATCATTTGTGATTTATTTTTTCATAATTTGTGAAATATGAAAGATTATATGCCATGGTTGGGAAATATGCATTCGGGTATTAAAAAAGATCTAAAAAAAAGAGAAAAAAGAAAAGAAAGAAAGGGAAACAGTTGTAATATAAACTAGAATATCATCCGCACTTCGTTGCGAAATAAATATTTTCAATATTTTGATAAATCAACGTATATAATAATTATATAAAATAATACATTAAAAAATTGTGTATATTAACAATAATCAATATTAATCTTAGTATTTCTACCACATGATATTATTTACTCATTCTAATACCAAATTTTTTAGATCTCGGGAATTAATTGTTTATAAATAGAAAAAAAATTATAAAAAAAGAGAATCAAAATCTTATATTTAAATAAAAACAGAGTGACGCTGGATTGACTTTAACAAATTATAAGAGCATGTCATTTAAATGATCTAAGTGATATAAACATAAAATTATTATTTTTTTAAATATATTAGGAGTAAAAACTTATAAATATATTTGAAATGAAGTAGTACAATATATAGCTATATGCTCTGTTCTAAAAATCGCCCTAGGCGCCCGCCTAGGCGGCGCCTAGGCGCTAGGCGCCACCAATCCGCCTACGATTTTCAAAAATCGGCCAAAGAAATCGTCGGGCACCCCAGGCGTTGTCTAGGCGTCCCAGGCGCCGCCATAATTGGATATAAAAACTATTTGTTTGTAAGTATGTGATTGGATATCCGAAACCAAAAACAATCTCAAAACCAAAACCGACCCGACAAACTGTCGAATCTATCTGTCACCTTTTTTTTTCTCAGCCCACCACAACCCGCCAACGTTGTTGGAACCACCACCACAGCCGCACAACAGTCGTCACCCCCAAACGAAATTTTTTCTCAGCCCACCACAGCCGCCAACGCTGTCGGAACCACCACCACAGCCGCACAACAGACGTCACCCCAAACGAATTTTTTCTCAGCCCACCACAGCCGCCAACGCTATC
>BMAC01000428.1:173863-264790 GCA_014905375.1 Phtheirospermum japonicum | reverse complement strand
TAGGCGCCCTCGGCGCCCAAGTCGGCGCCTAGGCGCCAGACCAGTTTTTTTTTTTTTTAATTTTATGGCCTGAAACGACGTCGTTTTTGAGGCTATTTTTTTTGATTATTTTGATTTTGTAATATATGTTATGATATTTTTATTTGAATAATTAACTTATGAATTTATGTTGTTTTGAATTTTGAATCGAACAATAGTTTTAAACTTGTGAATTGTAACTTGTGATTATTACTTTTAGTTTTGAATTGTCATGAACTTTATTGTGTACCATGTAGTATGTTGAAATATTAAATGATTGGATATAATGTTATAAATCGGGGTATTTATTCACAAATTCTAGGCCCCGCCTAGGCGTCCTAGGCGCTCGGCGCTGGCCTGACGCCTAGCAACCGCCTAGCCATATTTAGAACACTGGCTATATGTAATAAAAGGCAAAATATCTTTTAATTAATATGATCATTATGGTCATTATGAAAGTATCAATTTTTTCTCCTTTCTAACTATTTTTATTTAAAAGAAGATACCCTTTATATAACACTAACTTTGATTCATTCCCTTTATAATTATAATTATTATCTTCAAATAATTATTCTTTATATCATATAATTATTTTTATCTTAATATATATTTTTTAATAAGAACTAATAACTTCTATTTTTTTTTATCTTTAAGTATTATTCAATTTAACTCAAATGTATTATAAATTTAAAATAAATTGAGTACATTAGAATTATTTTTAATCTAGAGTACAAAAAAGAAAGAAGAAATATATATTTTTTACTTAAAATCATTTTAGAGTTTTATTCATTTACTTAGTCATGATTTTCAAATAAAGTAGTTCATTATAAAAAAATCTGATCTCAATTAAAAAATACTAAAATAATAAAGAACCAAACAACAAAATACAAAAAAAAAAAGGAAAAAAAAAGGAAAAGAAAAAGAAATTTTGAATAAATATAAATAGAAAATTTAATAGAAATAATTATTACCACTCATTTAATGACATATGTCCGTATTTTCCTTATAATTCCACAATCGCCAAGACTAATTGATCTGCAAATTTATATGTGCTATGGATTGGATCACTTGGGTTAGGACATTCAAATGACCTCACAACAGAAACACAAAAATCAGCCAAATAAAATTAAATAGAAGATTAGAAAAAAAAAAATAGAAGAGAGACAAATGGAATAAATGACATATGGCATGTCCAAAATTCTGCAGCCCAACTTTATGTAACACACATAAAGGTATAGATAATTTCACGAGAGAGATTAAATGGGTTGCCATTTATTATCCATTGATATGGAAATAGTTGAAAAACTTGATTGTAAACATATGTGATTGGTGTTTTTGCTTCCAAACTGCACACAGTGTGATATTTAAGTAGTTTATTAAAATTCTATACGTATTTTAGAGCTACTTATTAGGGAAAATTCTCATTTACTACATTCTCATTACCATTATTTGTCAAATACTCTAATAAATTCTTTTTTATCTTATTTAGTCAAATCTATCCCATTTAATTAAAATTACAACTTAAATTATCAAAACTACCCCTACACCTAAAAAACTAATAATAATAATAATAATAATAATAGTAATAATAATAATAATAATGGCGTTTGGAATTTTTTGCTTCATGTGTAATGAGTAGTATGAAATTATGCTCGTTGTAGTATGCATTTTTGTTTTGAAGATATTGTGTAATATGAAATTATCTCGTGCAATCTAATATAAAACTTGAAAGTTCAATCTAAAATTTTGAAAAAAAATTGCATAATGTAGTTTGTAATCTGGTAGGGTTAGTATGTAATTTGACAATAGTATTATTAATTTTAAGATATAATAGTATTTTTATTAACTTTTTGAATTTTAGTAGAGTTATGAATTTGATAATGGTAGTATGAATTTTAAAATATAATATTATGTAATTTAATAATAGTAGGATGAATTTAAAATATAATATTAAGAAATTTTATTGATTTTGTAAAAACTTTATTATGAAATTCACAATACCAGTTTGAATTTCATATATGGCGTGAAATTGAAATTTAAAAAATATAAATTATGAAAAATAATGTTGTATTTTAGTGTGACATATTTCATAAAATAATTACATAATATAGTATGAAATATCACGGCGTATTGTGATATTTTTTCCTATAATGATAGGAACCACCACCACAGCCGCACAACAGTCATCACCCCCAAACGAAACCCCAATCTCTATGTGCCTACCAATCCAATCCCGCGGCCCGACTTTTCAAAAAGCCCGAATTCCCGATAAACTACAAAAACCACCACCACCACCTACTTCCCGAAAAAAAAATCGACTCCGTTTCAGCAATCACCACCGCCGCCTGAACGGAACCAAACACCAACCTCACGAGAACCGACCGAAGAATCTGACCGAGCCGCCATGAACCACCCAGCCATTTCAAAGCCCACGAACCGAAACCATAACCCATGAACCCGAGGATCGAGACCCAATTTTTAAAACCCAGCCAACTGACCACCGGAGCCACCCTTACGTTAAATCGTCGGCCACTTCCTTCTTAAGTCGGATCCCCACCGTTTTTGCAGCCGCCGTCGCCCTAGTCCCAATTGCCGCCGCCCTCGCCGGAGCCACCGTCGTGGAGAAATTGAAGGAGGATGATTCGCCGACGGGACCCATGAGCCCCTACCAACGCGCGTCGTTGCCGGAGGTTTTGCCCGATCGCCGATTTTCGTTCTTGGAGAAGAAAGGGCCGGTCGATTCCTTTCATCACCGATTTTCTGTCTTTGGAAAAGGACGGGGATGGCAAGGAAGAAAGGAAAGGAAAAAAAAGGAAAGAGAGAGTGGGAGAAAAAATTGTCTGACGAAAAAAATTGTCTTTTATAGCCATTCCCTATTTCAGCCCCATTTTTTTTGCCGGTCGGACCAAAAAAAAAATTCGCTCGTTTCCAATCGCAGAAAGTCAACATCAACTCATATCTGAGTAGGGATGGCAATGGATCGGGTCGGGCCGGGTACCAGAGGACCCCGGACCCGTCCCGTCCCCTAACGGATCGGGTCGTCCCGTTAGGTTTAATTTTTTTATTTTTATTAAGTTTAAATTAATTTAATATATAATAATACATATATTATTATAAAAATTGAATATAATATGAAAAATTAATTAAAGAAATACTAAGTGTAAAGAAATTTAATAATTCATATAAAATAAATATTTAAAATATAATTAAAAATAACAAATATACTGCGGGTCGGTTCAGAGAAGGTACTCGCGGGACAGAGATGATATCCGGACCCGCCCCGCCACGGGTCATAGGGCGAGCCGCCCCAAACGACACGGGACGGGGCGGGTCCGGATTGCCATCCCTATATCTGAGGCATCCCATTCCCATAGAACATATACTCTCAAACCTATTTCGAGGGTTTTTATACTCGAAATGTGATAATAAACATTTAACTTCAGTTTTTGTTCAAATCTAATTTGACCACGCTAGTAACGTAGTACATAGGTAAGACACATTGTATATCTCTCTCTCTCCCCATATACATGGTCACATTTCGAGTTTAGGACTTGGGCCTACTTAAAAGATCCGACCCACTGAATGTGGGTAATGTGAGCCGGAAAATTGTGGGGTCAAAGCCTTTATAGTGGCCCAATGGCAGGCCCATTAGTTAAAGTTGCAGTGGCCTAACTTGATAAAGTATTGCCATTTGAATTATGAACCACAAATGTCATGTCTAAAATGTCAAGAGTCAAGACCCCAATATGTATCATGCAATAATCATGTGCCATCTAATCCCAATATGTAATGATTGATTTGAGTTTTTTGTGTGTTGAGCCAAAGGGATAATCATTTTCCCATAAGAAAACCAACAAGTTTACCTACCATTAGAGAAGATGTACTATGAGCATTGCACGAGTGTTATCAATTTATTTTTTTTAAGTGTTGATAGGTTTTGAATTTTAAATTTTATAGTTTATTTAAAAGCTAGCCATTCTCTTTCTATCATTTCTACAACTAATTAAACATATCAGTTTATGTTGCATTTCACTAAATCTTGTTAATTTCAATATGGATACTCAAATTTTATGTTTTTGTGACTTCGTTTAGAGCTTCAAACTAATTCAGATTATAAGACATTTTTGACTATAAGCTGAGTAAAGTAAATCCTTTATTTAAATTGTGTGTGCTTGCAAGACAATTTAGTATATACGCGTATTGTATCTCATTCATGCTTCCTCGCTGAGAAGTCTTTAACTCTTAAGGCGAAGAATTTTATTTTGAAAATGATGTAATAATTTACTTAATTCTAAAAAAAAAAAAAAGGAGGATATATGTAAGCACAAAACAAATCTTGGAATTTTAGTCTATACATAAAATTTAAAAATAGAAATTAGTTTTTCCTTTTCAAAAAACCAAAAAAAGAGAGAACAAAGAGCATCTTAGATACACTATAAACCATGCTCCCATGTGCACTCTCTTCTGTAAAGAGATACTAAAACAACCGAAGTACAGATGATGCTAGATGACATTGTTGGGGACATCTTAAGAGTGTGCAAAATATGATCAAAATAATGGACTTGTCATGGTTGGTAGTTCGGGGGAATATGCAAGAACCTTATTATGACAAATGAGCTAGCCTTTCTATTGATTGAGTCTTTCAATCCAAGTCACATCTCTTTATTTCAATATCATATTATCAATTAAGAGAATATTTTTTTATAAGTAGTACTTATTGAATTGCAAAGGCAATTTCTTATTTTTATTTACTTTTATTTATGCGGAGAGCAGTCTAACACCTTACAATGAATTTTAAACTCGATAAACAAGGTGTGATTGAAATATAATAATTTTTAAATATCTAACACCTTACAATGAATTTTGAACTCGACAAGCAGAATGTGGTTGAAATATAATAATTTTTAAAAAAATCTTGATGATCGATCCTATCGTGTACTTTGCATATAATTTTAATTGTCATCATCTCTCTACACGTGTCGGCCTAACAAGAGAAAGGGAGGGGGGCACTTTTTGAATGCAATGCCTATAATTTCAACCCCACATATCTCAGTCATGCACTCAATCACAAAGGCTTAAGATGCCTATTCCATCTCTCTATGATTGTGAGTCCTTTTCAAAGACTGTTGGCTAAAGATGCTAGCATCATCAATAGTCCCCACCCGTAGTCAAGCAATCATATCATTTTTTTTTGTTATATTATTGCCCAAATCAATTAATCTATACTTTTCTTTTTAAGGAATGATTAATTAATTGCATGGAGTTTTAATTAATCACTTGATTGATATATCATCAAGTTTTTCGACAGACGTTTTAGGCATAGAAGTCAATTAGTCAATAAAACTCATGACGAGATTATTATATTCAAATGATATTTCATGTTCTATTTCATTTTCTTATTTTTATTTTTTTAATATTTTTTAATAAACAAAAGAATATCCGATCGTTACCTAAATCTCCAATTAATGCAAACGTATTGAGTTCTTTTTAAGGTAACAAGAAAGCAAACATGAAATTAAGGAATGTTTGTGTGCTAAAAGTAGTACCAAAAAAGGCTAAATCAAATCATTCTTTAGCTTTTTCTCGTTTTACAAGTCTAATCCTATCCGTACGAACGATTACCTTCGGCTAAGCACGAGGAGTAATAAGGTAAAGAGGCGATGATTAGAAATTGATTAAAAAGCATAAAGTTCCTTAAGGAAACTTGAACTAATTACGTTTTTAATTAACTCAAGTATTGATAATATATTTGGGTTGGCATATAATTAACTTTTTCTTGGTGGTTCTATGCATCTTCTTCTATGTTTAAGAAATTGGATTTATGTTGATTTATTATTATCTAGAAAAGAGGGGATGATGTAATAACAAAAAACAAAAAACACACGCACAAAGAAAAAAAAAAAATACACGAAGTCTTAATAATGAAAATTAAGACTACCATTTTACATTTTACGAGTTTTACCTTTTCAGTTTTTCCATTAGGGCTACCAATTTGACCAATAGCTATATTTTCTTGTAAACCTCTTTTGTCAATTATCTACCCTCTGCAATGCTGAACCACACGTTCGGGGTACAATACTTCTCACAATAATTTGCATCTATTAATATAATTGTTATCATTTTTTAATTTCGAGACTGGATCGGGATAAATAAATAAAAAATAAAAATAAATGAAAAGATAGTGACTTTATTTTCTTTAACAAAATATTTAAGAATTAACTTATTGCAGTGAAAACAAAAGTTGTTGAGAAAGTCGGTAATACTTGCATTTAGAATTTAAAAGCTGAAAAAACCAACGTTGGAATGTCAGGAGACAAAAACAAAAAAAAACAAAAAAACATCTAAATCTAAATTCATTTTTGGATAGAATGACAAAAATATCCATACACGAGTGACATGAATATGCAGGAACTAGGAAGAGAAAGCACAATTTCGAATTATGATAAAAGTAGGGGGAGAGTTTGTCAAAAACAAAACTTCTTGTTTACAAAAGCACTGCACTAAAAGTAATTTTCCTAAATTAGAAGCACTGTTTATCTTTGAGATTGTTCACATTTTATTGCAAGTTTTTCGAAATCCATCTTTCTTAACGCGTTTTCTCAAAACACTCAGAGTGCTCCCAATAATTGAAAGGTACAATAGGTACATTACCAATTATCACACGTAAAAATAATTTAAAATGGGTAAAGATTAGTTAATTAGGTGGCAAGATTAATTTGATAGGGGCAGACATGCATGGCATCCAACTGGCCTTCAAAGTTTTTCTTTGCAACTTATCCTTTCTTTCACTAACAATTATTCACCATGCTTTCAACTCCACTAACAACACTATTTAATCTTAGTGCATGCCACAAACTTTATTCCATATCCTAACATACAATAATATTCTTTATTATTATTATTTTATTTTTTCTTGATTTCTTTTGTATGGATATTCTCTTAGAGCATGTACAATGGTAAAATAAGTGATTGATACCGGTTGATGTAAGCAGTGGGTTGAATGGAAGATGTATGATGTCAGCAACTTCGATATTGAGATGATATTGTGAAAATTATTATTTTATTCGATTTTGTTGTTTTTAATATAATGATAAATAAAATGACGAGAACATTAAAAATAATTAAAAACCTTAAATTAATAAAAACATTAAAAACTATTTTTTTTTATTAAAAGAATCATTTTTTTTCTGTTTTGATTATTTTAATATTCTTGACTTTCTACTATTTTTTTCAAACTCAATAACATTAAAATTTGTAATTTTTTTTTAAAAAATTGGGACGGGACGCTTTGAAATTAGCGTCCTGCCCTTTAAATTAAATAAATAAAAAAATTCGGGACGCTAATGTCAAAAGCGTCCTGGACCAAAAAAAATTTTCAATTCGGCCCAAAAAATAATTTGTAAGTTTTTTTTTTCCTTTTTATAATTTATTGTTTTTATTTTTAAATTTTTATTAGTGAAATAAATAAATGTATTTTTTTATTTTGGTCAAAAAGATACTTTGTAAGAATTTATTTTCTTCTTTTTATAATTTATTATTTTTATTTAAATTTTTTATTAGGAAAAATAAATAAATATATTTATTATTATAATTGCATACCACAGTCTCATTGGAAATCCGTCATTACGATTGTGATCACATATGTAATATCAAATTACTGTAATTATTATCTTAATTTTATTGTATTTTAATCTATTATAATTATTTTTATATTATTTATTTAATAAAACCAATTTTTTGAATTACAAAACTATAAATTATAAAGTTTCTGTTTTTTATTTACATTTTCCCCAAAAAAATATAGATTTTTGAGTTTTTTTAATTTATTATTTTTCTGAATTCTATTAATAACTCCCTGCGTCCCACAAAGATAGTCCATTATTTTATTTTCGCTCATCCCACAAAATAGTCCAGTTATCAAATTCATTAATTTTCCATTTCCACGCATACCATTAATTAATATTTTTGAGATATTAGATTTTTAATGATAAATGGATGATTGATGATTACAATGCAAAATCTTAATATTTCAATGACAAATATCTAATTCCAACACTGATTTTTAGGAGTATTAATTGACATTAATATTTTCAAAAATGGTATAATTGAAAAAATAACTAAATTAATGACTTAAATATATAAACATCTCATGTCTTAATTTATGTGAAATCAACCGCGAGACTTATATTTAGGAATGAGGGAGTATTTTATTAACCGTTATATACAAAATTATAAATTTCATTATTTATTTATTTTGCCGTTTTCTTTAATTTTCCAACCTTTTTTGTTTATATTTTATTATTTTTAAATTTTAAATACAGTTCCAAAATTCTTATTTATTTTTTTGAATTTAATTAATTATTTTTATTTATTATTTGGGTTACAAGATTATATATAAGTTTTTCAGTTTTTTATTTATATTTTCTCTATTTTTTAAAAAGAAATTCGATTTTTCTTGATCTATTTAAAAAAAAGAAAAGATACATCTAGAGTAATTGGGACCATTAGATGTCTCAATTAAATCTCAATTGGACATAATACTAATAATAATAATAATAATATAATAATAATAATATGGGTTCACCGGCTTATGATAGATAGAATTTATTTAGATTTTGACTATTTGATTATGGATACCAGAATTGGAAACCAGACAAACATGTATGTCTATGGCACAGTGCGCCATATCTTTGCAACGCTACTAGTGCTTTACAACCTTCACCACAATTTAACCAAAAATAAAAATTAAAAAATACCACTAATAAAATAGCATATGATAGAAAATATGTAATCAATAACTAATAACTAATTAGATATATAGAAAATAATAATTTTTTTGTTGTTGTTGTGTTCATGGCTCTCACAAACTTTGTAAAGTGTTTAAATTATCACAACTATACCGACAATTAATGATAAATACATATCGCCTGCAAATTAATTTTTTTTAGAACCTTAAACGAGAGATTTTAGGAAAAAAAATAATTAAAGGGGTCCGATTTTAATGATTTGATTTGCCAATTTGGATGCCACGTTGGATTGTTATCAATATAATGATTTTACTCTATGTTTAGAAAAAAACTTCGCCTAATTCCTATTAATTCCAACTTGTCAATTTCGCACTTAGGTCCGCCTAAACCTGCAATCTACAATCTACAGTCCGATTAGCGATTAACGTTTTCCACATTGATACTTGATTTTACAATTCCTATTTCAGTTAAATTAACACACAATGAATGTATAAATTAAAATGACATAATATAAGTAGAATAAAAGAGTAATTAAGAAAAATAAGTATCAGACTACTTTATATGTTATGATGTTATATTGTACGGCACAAGAATTACAACTCTGCTCTATATTAATTAATTCTAATCGGTTAGACTATCAAAGAAAAGTTGAAGACGACTACTAAAACAAATACTGCAACAGAAAAGCCGCCATCGTAATTGAATAAATTTGAAAGATTATAATATTCATTCATTGGACGCATGGGAAATTGTAGATTTCATTTAATACTTTATATATCTGCAACTAGGATTTTCAGAGATTCTAATTTATCAACCCAAGAAAATACACTGAAATCCATACCAACCGTTTGCTTTTGGTACATCAATGTAAACTTCAAAGTCATTCACAATCAATTTTTATGTGGCTGATAAATCAAATTGGGATTATTAGTATTTAAATTCAATAAATCAACTTGGCACAGATTAGCGTCGACAACCCCTGTTATCCTAGGGTTTATTTAATCCACTGATTACAATTCATGTTATCAATAAAAAAATCTAGTTTATTCTCACCAAAAATATTAACATGTCATATATATATATAATATATATAGTTTATTACGTATGTCTTATTAATATGTGACCGACTTTTTTTTGGTGATCAATAGTTCAGATCATGTACCTTTCATTTCTTAGGGATTTATTTATTTATTTATTTTCTCCAAATCAAACCATCAATAACTCCACCCATTTTATATTAACTAAATAATAATAAAACCCACACACACAGCAATAGTTTCCAAATGCAAAGTAGGTTTCCCATTATATAATATCCAATTCCCTTCTTCTATACGAAAACATTGTACGTTGTTAATTTCAAATGATATGTTTGGCAAGTTTAGAGCAAACAAACATTAATTTCCCTTTGAATATCGTCTTCATGGTTTTCTCACATTTTAGGTAAAATTATGATAGGTAATATTTATAAATTACAAGTTTTCTTAGTGTTAGTTTATTAAAGAAAATAGGGGATTCATTTTATATAAATTAAACTATCATGTCTATTCTTTCTTAAGAAATTACTATATAGTTAAAATCCAATGTCAGATAAAAAAGGCAAATCAATTATTGCACTAGAACATTCTAAATCGTAATTTAATTAAGCATATGAAACATGTCAGATCATCATCATTAAACTAATTTTAGGGAAAATTCTACCGGAAATCACGGAAAAACAGCAATATTTGTCTCCTGCATGGTAGCCGGATGTTATTCCCTTTATTTTGTTTAACGACTATCTTCAGTATCACTTTTTCTTGCATGCAACAAGGATTAAAAAAAAATCATTATTTCTTAGAGAGTATATATAATGGAAAGTTATTTGTGCCTTTGAACTTTATTTTACGATTCATGTTTCCAAGATAAATAACGTAAAAATCACGAACAAACAAACTTAACGTTAAATTAAAACTCATTATTTACAAAGCACTTTCGAGCTTAATTATCATTAAATTGGGCTCTCATCCTTATTAGGTTAGTTCATTTAATCTGATCTATAATTTCTTATAAACGTATATTTCGAACTTCAAACCTACAAATTAATGATTGTTATATGTATCATTTCATATGCCAAGTGTTATGATCATACACGTTAATTAAATTGTAAATATGTGAACTCTCTGTGACATACTTTGACATGATGATTTATTAATTAAATGTGTTTTGGATGTTATGAAGACAGAGTCATTCATTGGCAATGGCCTTGTTATTGCATCTAAGATTTTCACTATTTAACATTTTGGAAGTGAATGATTTATTTATTTATTAAAAAAAAAAAAAGTGAGACAAGTTAACATTGAAAAGGATGGGAAGGGCAGAGATTCCACTTCCTTAATGGGGGAAAGGGATGGGCCATTCCATTCCCACACTTTGTTATCTTCACCCAATGTTTTATTTCTCTGCCACTCTCTTAATTCTATACCCACCCCACAAATTAATTAAATAAATGGAATTCTATTTTATCATCATCTGCATATACAATACAATAACAAACTTCAAATTATATCATAAAATAGAAGGAAAAAAAAAGTGAGGAGGGAAATTGTTAGTAGGAACAAAATCCAATATCACTTGTACCATCACTATCTTCCAATTTAATAAAAAAATAAATAAATACTAGACTCAGATTTATTTCCAGCCCCAAACACACTTTCATTTCCTTACGTCACTTCATCAGATTTTTGTCCCCAATTTTCCAATGCTTTATGCGGTCGTACATTCATGCACTAAACAATATTGTGTCAATGTACAATAATTTCAAGGATTTCAAAAAAAAAAAAGGTTATATATTGTGTGTGTGAAAAGGGAAATTGTTAATGATAGAGGGTTTTGCTAAAATTGTGCCACCATAAGGAAAATAAAGAGTAAATAAGTTTTTGTGTTTTTATTTTTTTTAAATTATTTGGGTACATTATATTCTTGCTAATGAATGGTCAAAAAAGAGCCTGTCAAAACTTACTTGTTTTGTCAGCCTGGTAGACACATGAAAGCACTCATAAGGCCATATTTAGCTTTCTTTGGTCATCATGCAAAAAACAAATAAATAATAATAAAAAAAAATAAAATGATATTTACTAGACTCATCATAAGAAAAAAGAATAGTTCACTTGATGATACATGAGTTATAGTAGTAACATATATATACATACATATGTGTATATATATGTGTGTGTGTGGTTTTTGTATGCATGTATATAATAATATCTCAGCTGTTATAATCATGCAGCAGTGTATATGTAAGAAAAGAACAGTAATAAATTAACCAGGACACAGAGGGAAAAAAAAAGTACACTCAGAAATTCGACCACTCCTCATTTAAAACTGTGAAGTGTTTTGTACACACGATGGGTCATGAGTGATTGAGAGTGATGTATAAACTGTTATACAGTCTTGAGGAGACTACTTATATTTATATATATCCTTCTACTTATGTACTTATTCACAGGCATTTATTTGGAGTGTAATTAATTTACACGCACTTGAAATTAAAAAAAAAAAAAATCAAATTTTGGTATTTTAGTGTTTGCAATGACATAATTTTTTGATTTTGTTTTATTTCATCATAATTGGAAATTAGGGAGATGGGTGCTTTAAATTAATTATATGATCAAATCTTGATTTTTAATTATTTATCGCAAATGTGGGCTTCTTCAAAAAAATCTCCTTATTAATCCCTCATGTTTTTTTGTGTTTTTTTTTTTTTTTTAAATATATATAATATCAGAATTGTGATCATCAAGAGTTAGGTGTGAAGAAACTAGGATTGGTCAACAAAAGAAAGCATTTTTAATGAGAAAGAGGCAAGATCACGTGACGTTGTTGATCAATTTTTCTAGTCGTTTAATAGTATGTGCTAGTAAAATTGCATACTGATTAGCTATATTATAGTTTTACCCCCAAATTGATCAGTTTGACTTGTTTTGGCAAATTTTGAAGGATTTTGTTGTGCAAGTAAAAATGTGATTTGGTTACTGTTAAGCTTTTGATTGAAAGTAAAATGTTTGAAATTTGGTTACCAAGAAAGTTTTTGATGTTTTTCGAAGAATTGGGTCTTCCATCTATTTTATTGGCCCGAAATATATCGGGCCTATTTTGACCCGCTCCAAGAGGTCTAAATCCCAATATAAATTATTTTAAAAGTAAGATTTGAGCTGACTTTCAATCAAAAGCTTAATAGTAACCAAAATAAGCGAAAATCGAAATTTACATTAAATTGAAAACCGGCCCAAATTAAAAATAGACTTGGAATCGAATTAAATGAAAATCAAAATGTTTTAAAAATAGGCTTGAAATCGGATTTTATCGAAACCGATTAATAAAAAATAATAATAAGTAATATAAAATATTTATTTATTTATTTTTTAAAATTACATTTCAATTATTACCATACCATAACCGAACCGAATAACCGATTTATTGGGATTCATAAATCGAAAACAGAACCGAATTTTCATAAAAGCAATACTCCGTCCGTCCTGTTCTATCTGTCGTAATTTGAAAAAATCTTTGTCTTGTTCTATCTGTCGCATTTATATTTTCAAGGGATAATCATTGTTACTTTTTAATTTTTCAATAAAATTTACTACTTTTACCTCTATTTTTATTACTTCACACTTTTAATTATTTTAAATAAAATAATATTATAGTCATTTGATAATTATAATTATAACACCAATCATCTTTCTTAATCTCCGTGAAATTGTCAACGGTAAAATTGGATAAATTGAATAATATTTTTGGTTTTTCACTTATCGCTCGTCCATACTAAATATTATCAAAAACCAATTATAGGCCCGAAAACAACCCGATCCAATTTTCATATGCTTTGACCCGACCCGACGGGCTCGGACTGGGGCGGTGCTTTTGCCGGCTCTAGTCATCATATAATACACGCTGCACCAAATATATTGGGCATCGAATGCTTTAACGATGATAAGTATCAAAAATTGAGCATATATATTGTACTCGGCACATTAAGTACCCTCCATCCAGTCAATTTAAAATGCACCAAAAATCATTATGGGGAGAGAGTAATTTGCAGAGGGGTCAGAATTTCAATTATATTTATTATTATTATTATTATTTTCCTGGGACTGAAATGAGTGGGTAATGTGTCAGAATGGTAAGAAAAAAAAAAAAGGTCTTTGGGTTTGGGGGAGAAAGATATGGGTCTTCAAATAAATGGAGAGGATCTACTCATTGTATGTGTAGAATAACTATAAGGATTTTTTTTTAGTCCTTCTGATACACTCATAATTGAGGATGGAAAATTAAAAAATAATAATAATAAAATAAAAACTGTAGGAAAAATAGACAAGAAAAAAGAGTGGGCCTCTTGAAATCATTTTAGTAGAATTTAAAGCTGAAAATTGATAATGAAGAGAGAGAAAGTATAAATGAGAGATTTCATTGGTGGTGGCCTTATATAAAGAGAGTAAAGAGATGTTGGGGTTTTACTTCTTTTGACATTGGTTGAACATAAATTAAAAAAATCTTTATTTTTGGAAATAAAGTAAGAAATTTTACTATAAAATAAGAATGTTTCCTAATTTTTCGAATATAAAATAACAAACTTTCTTACTTTAAAGGAGATAAAGTAAGTAACTTTATTAATTTTTTGAAAAAAAAAAAAAAAAAAAAGAGAGAGAGAGAGAGAGAGAGGGTTTATAATTATCATCAAAACCAAATCTTGGAAAAGTAAAATTAGGCAAATGGAAGAACAACTCAACTCTCTTGCAGTGACTCATCTTCTTCAACACACTCTCAGGAGCCTTTGCATTCATGATAACTCTCAATGGGTTTATGCTGTTTTTTGGAGGATTTTGCCTAGGAATTATCCACCTCCCAAGTAATTTATTTTTATTATTTTTTTTATTTTTTTTGGATTAATTGATTTAGTTGTGATGAAATTACATATATAGGTGGGATAGCCAAGGAGGAATATATGACAGGTCAAGAGGGGTCAGGAGAAACTGGTATTTTATTAATTAGGTTAATGTATATATATTATATGTTTTTTATCTTGTAATCATAATTTACTAAATAATTTAGTCTGTTTATTTTATTTATTTATTTTATTACATGAGTATCGATTTGTTTTTGTAAAGGATATTGGTTTGGGAAGATGGTTTCTGCAATTTTGCGGCGTCAACGGCTGAGATTAACGGCGGCGGTGAGTCAACGGGGTATATCGGCAACTCATCATCATCATCATCATGTGATCATCATCACTATCACCAACACTATAATCAAGGGTTGCAGCCTGAGCTCTTCTTCAAAATGTCACATGAAATCTACAATTATGGTGAAGGGTAAGATTACTTACTGGATTAATTTTAACAATGATAATAATAATAATAATAATAATAATAATAATAATAATAATAATAATAATAATAATTTAACATCTCCTATTTTCTTGTTTCTTAATTAATTTCATGATTTGGTTTATTTTTTAAAAAAATTTTTTGGTTTTTTGTTGGTAGGTTGATTGGAAAAGTAGCTGCTGACCACAGCCACAAATGGATCCACAAAGAACCAAATGATCAAGAAATCAACTTCTTATCTGCATGGCATAACTCAGCTGACTCGGTAATATTTACTAGAGATTTTTATAATTAGTAACAAATATTATTTCATTAAATCATTTGAATGTTATTAATCAAATGTTATTATCTTTGAAAACAACAGCAACCCAGAACTTGGGAAGCTCAATTTCAGTCTGGTATAAAGGTACTATATATATATATATATATATATATATATGTACCTCAAAGAACTTTATATATTATATTATATATATATAATATGTGCACGTTCTTTTATTTACATTGGTTTCAATTTTATAATAATGCAGACAATTGCTTTGATTGCTGTTAGAGAAGGTGTTATTCAGTTAGGAGCTGTTCACAAGGTTCTTGATTCTCACTCTCTCTATATCTATATATGTATGTATATCCCCCCAAAACACACACTGACAAGCACTAAAAAAAGGCTTAATTGCGCTGTACGTACATTTGTTCCAAACTATAGGTTTTTGTTTTTGTTTTTTTAATTTTGCACTTTGCTCACTGAACTTTAAAAAAATGCATATTATGCTTTTCAAACTATATGATTTCATGATAGGTCAAAGTCAAAATGTTCAAAATTAGGCATGCAAACGAGCGCAAATGTCACACAATAGTTTAGCGGACAAAATGCAATTGTAATTGAAAAATACAATTTGTTTAAATTTCATTTATATCTATGTATGCAAAAATGAAGGTTATTGAGGATTTGAGCTATGTGGTGCTACTAAGAAAGAAATTCAGCTACATAGAGAGCATCCCAGGGGTATTATTGCCACATCCATCCTCATCAGCATACCCTTTCAAGATTGATCACCAACACCCACAAGAGCAATGGCATAATTACCAAAACATTAACTTACACCCACAAAATGAGTACTATGACCATTTTGCCCATCAGCCCATGAAAGTGACCCCATCCATGAGCAGCCTTGAAGCCCTCCTCTCCAAACTACCCTCCGTCGTGCCGTCATCGTCTTCGCCTCATTTCGAGGCCCAAAATGATCAGTATTTAAGGCCCATGGAGCTAATGGCTAAGGAAGAGTATGAAGAAGACGAGGATGGGAACGGGAACGAGAATGTGGCCGCCGGAGAGACGAGCGGCGTGGAGGTGGTGCCGCCGTATCACCACCACGGCCATGGCCAGCCCTTTGCCTATCATCATCATGATTTGAATGTGAGTAGCGGCATGGATAATAATAATGGGTGCTGATTATTAGTTTGTTATTATATTGAATATGTTTTGGATTATGAGATTGTTATGATTGATTGTTGTTTAAGGTTTTAGTTCTTGATGGCATTGTATGTAGTAACAAAATCGAGTTTTTAATTAATTAGTTGTTTGGTGAGTTATATTAAACTTGTCATGATCATGTTGTAGTTTGAGAGCGGATAGATATTAAAAACATTTCAAATATTCAAGGTGTACTCGTCTCTATCTTGCAAAATACCCCATCTATTTAGACAAGAAGGTACAAATGTATCTGATTTGGCCATGCACAACTATTTATCTGGTAAGTGCAATAATTATATATATAAATAGGACTGAGTTTAGAAGGGTTGTCTAATTTTATTTTTCTCAAAAAGTTAATATTATTATAATTTGCCTTGGGAATAAAAATGTAATTAGATGAACCTTGGAAATTAATTATTGGTCATTTCATAATCATGATATATTATGGGACTATAGGAGACAAATTTATTTGGAGTAGTTTATAGTTTCTAATAGGTGTTTTAGATTTTTCGGTAAGAATTATCAATAAGCTCTCAATAACTTATTAGTCTTGTAAGTTTTTATTAGAAAAAAACTACAAATTGTATTTTTTTCTAATAAGCTCCTAACTTACTAAAAAAAATAATTTATTTTATTATTTTATATTGTAATACAATCTTATTTTATACTTTCATATTATTATACACTTTGCAAAATTATTTTTCTTAGACATAATGAAATTTTTATGTATTATAATAATTATTTTCCTTACTAATTTATATTTAAGAATTCTTTATTTATATTATTATAAAATTTTTTTATAGTTTCATGTTTTTTTAGGTAATACTTTTACATTTTTGAATTAACAATTACTTTATAATCAGCTAATTTAGTAAATACTAATTTACAATCATTTATAAGTTATCTTTTTAAATCGGCTCAGTCGATACTCTAAATATGTCTTGTCAAAATTATTTTATTGTTGATTAAATTATGATGTGATATAGAAAGGTTACAAGGGTATATCAACAGAAGAGCCTAGTTTGGAAATCAAAGTCTACTCCTACGTACAGAAATATTGTTTCACCAAACTCATGATTTTCCATCTGAGAGAACAGAAATATATATTCGGCTATATATATCATAATTAAGTCTATAAAAAAAACAATGGATATACTAGCACCTATTTGGCTAACTCATGAGTCGTTTATTTGTAGTATTTGATGTATCCAGCATGTTTCCACATTGAATGTGCTACTTGAATAATTAAATCGTTGAATTGACCAAGAACTTTTCAGAAAAAATAACCTAGTAAATTGAATTCAAACAATTTTTTATTCATATTTTTAATATAACAATTAGGTGGGTAACGGTGGGGCTGCAATACCTTCTTTCTGACTAGAAAAATACAAATGTAATTAATGTTGCCCATATCTTTTAGGAAACATAGGGATATTTTGAAAATGGAAATTACTTGAGCCGCCGTATATTGCCCTTTTTTAGAACTATGGACTGGATTTGATTAGACGCTGCTTATATATATGACTTCAAGGTCTGTTAGACCATAAAACAATTATTATAAATTCATGTCAAATTGCCAAATAAATAAATAAATAAAAATAAAATCGTAGACCGGACAATACATACACGATATACGGGTATTTTCAGTATATAACTAACCGTTAAATATGTTTGAATGCTCCCCATGAATTGTTACACAGGTCCTCAATGGACTTAACCTATGATAGTTAAATCAATTAACTGACATCCAAATCAAACCCGAGAAAAAAGTAGGATAAATTAAAATGTACTTGGCATTCAAGGACAGATGCAAGATTTTTCATAAGGGGGGACGAAGTTAAAATATACAGGGGTTCAGGGGCAGCAATCCCCGATAGATTATTTTTCAGGCTATTGTTGAGTATTTATTAATTTTGACTTGAATATAATATTAGAATAAATATTTATGTGAATGAAACAAATGCAAATACTAGGAACAAATTGACCAACAAAACGAGAAGAAGAAAAAAAAGACCATAAAATTCAGATTTACATGTTAATTATTACAAATTTTACATTAAAAAATTCCAATCTCTCACTAATTATACTTTCAATTATAATTTTTTGTAAAAAACATGTATTAAAAATGACTTGAGAATGCGAATGGAGAAATTTATTGTGGGGGTATATATATATATATATATAAAAGTGAAAAAAAACAAAAAACACATACATATATATAATTGAGGGGGTGGCCGCCCCCACCATCCCCCGAGGTCCGTCATTGGCAACATCAAATTAAATTCTAGGATCAATTTGTAAATACTTTGTGCATAGAGTTTAGATAGATTAGTATAAAAGATTAGGTTACCTTTCACTATTCTATTTTATTTTTTAAAAAAGGGCAATTTCATCAATGAGTCATCCAAAACAACAGAACAGAACTTACATGAGCTGGACATCATCAAACAACGCACTATCATTATCTAAAGATAATGCCCAACGAAGGCATGACTTGATTTAATGCATGAGCTACAACAATCGCATTCGCATCAACTTCAACCTTTGAATACCCTTTGCTGCGTCACAATTGAATTGAGAGACCCCATAAAACAGTTTCAAACCCCAACCACCTTTGAATACCCTTTGCTGCGTCACAATTGAATTGAGAGACCCCATAAAACAGTTTCAAACCCCAACCATTCAGTCTCAGCATGCCAAATCCCATCATCATCTTTAATAAAAACTAAAATTTAAAAATTAAGTTACCTGAATGAAGTTTATGTAAAACTAAAAGTATTTCTATTTTGCGAATTGTAGAGGTGAGGTATTGTTTGAAATTGAATGCAAGATTTTTTTTCCTCTTTCAAAAGTATTTCTATCAAGCCTGAATTAAGGAGACAGGTAAAATTCATTTTAGGAATCTTATTAATCCGCCCAGGTGACTCGAACCCAAAATCTAAGCTAAGTAGCATACCATTACAGAAACCCACTATGTCCTATCCTATCTAGAGTTTTGGTGTTTGAAAGGTAACAAAGGGATTGCATTTCCCAAATAAAATGAAAATGCAAAAAATTGACATATAATGTGACCGTTCAATTGAAAATCAACACTACACATAAGACCATCCAACTGAAAATCTGCATATACAAAATATTAGAATTAAATAAAATAAAGTTGGATAGCTCCAAAAAGAAAATGCAAAATACTGACATATAACGAAACCTTCCAACTGAAACTCTACATTACAAATAAGCATTCCGAAATCGAATACAAAATGTCGTATAACAAGCTCGCCTTACAAAAAAACTTGTATAACATCTAAACTCAAGAAACGAGGCAGGAAAAATATTGACACACAAGCTTCTTAATTTCTTATAAGTGCCTCTAAAGGCAAAACTTCGAACAATCAATTATAAGAATTTCTCACATAAATCTTATAATGTACATAAACTGCGCCCTTTCAGGGAAGAAATAAAAACAAAAGGGGCATATCACCATGGTGCTTTGTTTGCTGAAGCCACACCCCAAGTACATTTGCCAAGCCAAATCACCGAAACAATATCATCAATTTCACCTCAAACGATAAACCAAGTTGAATATGCTTCTCCGTCCCTAGAATAACAAAAGCTCGCACGCTTGTCATGGGCCACACTTCACAAATCCCGTGGGAAGTTACTAACTTGCCCTTCCTCCAAAACATCTTTGTCGTTCGCCTTATAGCTTATCCTTATCCGCATGACCAAGGATTTCTGAAAATGAAAGAATAATTGGGTAATGTGGATAAAAATCAGGGATAATTACATTAAAAAGAACAAACTCGATTGTCTTTGAAAATTACTAAATATCTCACGGGGGTTTTTGTAATAACTTTAGGAATTTTAAATTTTTGAAAAGATACCTGAAAAAAAAAATGCATGTACATATTGATTCTCTTACCTTGCCATGCTGGCTGTTTGAAATCCGTAGCTTTTGTGTAATTGATCCATTACCGCTTGCTGGAAGTGTATTGCTGCTAGCTGAATCCAAGTGCATTTGAAGGAACTGTGGATCGGATAAACAAAATGATATGAAACACCATAGATAGAACCTTTTACCACGCACAAAAAAAAATAATAATAAATAAATAAATAACAAAAATAATGTTTTTTAAGAAAAACTGCTAGCCAAAATATAAAGCAAAATGGACATAAAAAAGAGAAGTTTATGATTGGACCCTCAAATTACAACAATAATGTTTTTTTAAGAAAAACTGCTAGCCAAAATATAAAGCAAAATGGACATAAAAAAGAGAAGTTTATGATTGGACCCTCAAATTACCTTGGGGACGGCAGCCTGAAATACAAAATTTGAGTAGATATCAGACGATTTGTTCAAAAATTGAGCCTCGATTAGTGTGGTCTGTGGATTTCCAGGCTCCTTTGAGATGTTGAAAGTCATTTTCAAGGAGCTGCTCTCAAATGCAACAATTGATGGATAGGCTGCTGGGCCATTGGTTTTTGCAACTGAAAGCAGGAGTGTCTAAGTATTAGAAAAAAGATAATTATGACAATAAAGGATATTCTAATTTTCCCTTACATTAAGTATTAGAAAAACACAAACAATGGATAATAATAATAATAATAATAATAATAATAATAATAATAATAATAATAATAATAATAATAAATCATATCTCTTTCAAACTTGCAAATACCCCCTGTATTTATTTGAAAGGTAAATACAAATCTCTAGGGGTTATTTGTAATTTTAAAACATAAGTGGATTTTTTTCGTAATTAGACTCGGTACTGTTCGTAATTAACCCAAATAACTATTACAACAGGGTAAGGTAGAATGATGGGACAGATCGTACCAGGCGGGGAAGGGCTAGGCCCAAAACCATCCAACAAATCCATCATCGAAGAACTTGCCACGGGCGAAGAGGTTCGTGCTGACGGGGCAGACGGGGATGCCAATGTATCTAATATACTCTCTGGGGCAGACGGGGATGCCAAATTACTGAACATACTCTCTGAACTTTTGTTATCTTGACCAGACGATAATATATCAAGCATGGGTGAGCTATTCTGAGCTGATGGAGATCCAATTGACAAAAGGTCCAGCAACGCGTCTGTTCCGCTCTTTTGGGTCTGATTAATTCCTGAAATTACAAAATGCACCCTTGAGGTTTGACCTAATTTCAAAAAAATAAAAAAACAGCTCACTCTCAAAACATCAGGGATATTTTTGTAATTTTGAAATTTTTTCAATTTTTCTTTTTGGTAATTAGTTCTAATAATTAACTGCAATAAATTTTGAAAAATTGTTAAGCATTCTGAAACTATTAAACACTAAGAAAATTTGACCTTCTGAGGCTGGGGACAAGTCAACCCCAAGAAGATCCTGAATAAAATCTCCACCAGAAGAGCTGGGTGCCGGGACGTCGTCTGAGCTAAGATCGAGTAAATCAACGAGAGGAGCTGAAGTGGGTTTGGCAACACCGTTTGGCATTTTCGGCAGAGCTCCTTGTGAAGTTGAAACAGCAGCTGGCACAGAACCAGCCCTCCTCCCACTAAAAGTTGCCTCGTCGAGCACCGGCATCCTTTCAACCAATGCAGACCTGAACAAAAAGTCTTAGAAGTTAGAATAGTGTACGAGAAGCAAGAAAAAAAAGTGCAAATCTAAAATTAAACGTCAAAAGGCATGTATATTTACCTGATTTTCTCGTGGTTCTCAATAATTGAGGTAAACTCGATGGATCTTTGTTGCAGCTCAAGCACAAGACTTCCCTTTTGATGGAGGATAATATCATTTATTCTCCTGTAATATAATAAGGATAACTACACGCATTAAAGGTATAATAGATGAAAAAAGATTTTGAAATCAGGTTATGACATAAAGTCACTGTTGAGATGGCAGTAAGAGATTATATGTAGAAAAGTAATGACAACATACTTTGCACAGGAAGGATAACGACTTGACAGCTTTAACAAAGCAACCAAACACATAGCTTGTGTTGTGAGATCCAAAGAATGGCGTTTAATTGCAGTTTCTACAACATCCACCGCCTCGGCCTCAGTTACCTGCACCAGAAAATAAAGTTATCAAGCTGTTGAAAATGAAGACTTTGAAGCACATCACAATATTAGTGTGATTAAAGAAGTGGTTAAGATCTAATACACTTAAATAACAAAGGTAACTAGACTCCAAACATATTAGTGATCCAGTACAGAAGCTCATCCTTTTATTTAACCCTCAATACAATAACTATGGAAATATTAAAATATAAATCATCTGTAACAATTACACATTTGAAGTACAACCATCAGTTGGCATTAATTTCTTTGACTGTGTTGACTTGCAGACTAATTAGAGAGAGTTAATGGCCGACAAAGAAAGGTAATGCATTTAAAATCTTATATCCAGAATTTCCACTGCATTGGCAAATACACCGTCGACAATAAGTCTAATCAAGAAATGGTGTGGTGCTTAAATTTTGCATTTCACCTATTTCTCAAGTCAAATTCTAGTTGTTCACACCAAAGAGGCATTTCCAACATGAATTTTTCTTTGCTCATGTTAACCACTACTTTTCTCATTTTAATACAAGTCAAATTAAAGTAAGTTCAAGATTTGGCCAAACTAATTAAGATATTTTCACGGGATAACTAATGAAGTTCGTCAACGACACTCAACCTTCTATGGGCGTCCATCAATACGAAACGTTGTAAGATGAACTCAATAATTCTAAATCGATTTATATCAACAAACTATAAATATTATTCACTAATTATAAAATTTTGAAGAGTAAAATATCAAGTGCTGGCTCAAAAGCTGAACTAAGAAACATATATCATACTCAAGAATTTAATTCAGCTCTAGATATCAATCACCTATTTTGTGTAGATTGAGAATGCATATTATTACAACTGTTACATAAGTTCTTTGATTATTTTTTTATTATTTTCTTAGCCGTAAATCTCATTTCCAAGTACTTAGCTTTTCCTAGAAGCATATCAGCATAATGCTTGCCAATAATTAAGCATAGAGCCTTGTCAATTAACAAATAATACCAATGCTTTGCATTATAACTTGTTGTCAAGGAGTTAGATGACATGGAAGGAGAAAAGCATACATGATAGATTTTTTCAGCATAGCATTGATTTACGAAGTTTCTAGCCTAATGTACCAAATACTTAACATGTACTATCGTTATTAACAAAACTACTTCTTGGTGTCTATTGAAACAGTCTACATATATCCACCACAAATTAAGTGTTTAAATTCAACCTTGCATATGAACCCGATTTATACAAAAGTCTAGAAAGTTGACAATCAAAATTAAGAAAATTCACAGGAAGCATGAACTTACAGTTATTGGATCCTCAATATCAAGCACGCCAGCGTTACTGACCAACATTTCCCCATATTCTCCAATGCACCAAACAGCAACTCGAACAAGAATTTCCTGGGGTAGACAAGTAAATTTAAAGCATAAGTGGGTGCATACATATTAATAAATATGTGTGTGTGTGCGCGCGCGCGCACGCACTGCATCCATACCTGTTCACCAGATGCTTGCACAGCTTTATACAGCGCTCTAACAGCATATCCATGGAGGTTAGAAGCATTAGTAATTACAATTATAAGGGCATGCCACACTTCATCCTTCACATAATTCCCGGCCTGAAACATTATCACACAATCAGACCAGAAGGAGATAAAATGGCCAGGTCCAGCTGAAATTGTGCATTTCATGCAGTAAATCACAAGCAACTACTGGGTTTTTTAAACCTGATATTTTGCATCTATATGAAAGATCATTATTTTAACTTAGCAATTCAGAACCCACTTACTAAACAACCAAGTTCTAGACAATCTAACAGCTGTACTCATATCTATATACCAACAACATTATTTCTAGATTTTGTGCCATGCTGTTCCAGTCATTAACATATGGATATCTATTTGCCAATCAATATATGTGAATTTGCCAATCAAGAGAGACATGAGACTTGCAGTCAAAATATTAGTTTATAGAAAATAAAAGGCATACCTCTGACAGAACCTTCACCATCTGATCGATATACCATATCTTCTCAGGGGAAAACCTGGAGCACCACACAACAGATGAATGAGGCTATGACCTACAGCAATAAACTACTCCCTCTGTCCTACTAATATAGGCTTGTACAATACTTGACACATTAAGAAAATTATATCTTTTTGTTGGAATTGTAATTTATTCTTGTTTCTTGATATGTTACCCTTGCGATAAATGCCACAAAAATTAAAGTACCAAGGGTATTTCAATTAATTGGACGGACAAAAAATGGAAAAACAAGCACCTTAGTGGAACGGCCAGAGTAGAAGCTAATCATTATTCAAATTCAATCAAGTTGTGTTTGGATCGAGGGATTTCAAAGGATTTCAAGATTCACAGATTTCAAATATTCACTTCAAATTTCCTGTTTGGGTGTAGTATGGATTTGTGAATATTTCAAATCCAGTACAAGTTTTAAAATTTTATTTAATAAATAATAGAAAATTGTAGAATTTATTTTCACACACTACACATGCAATACTAACTACAGGCAGTTCACACATATATACACACTACATACATTTCACACTACAACAAAAAGTAAGGTTTAGGGACAACACTACATAGTAATTGAAATTAAAAAATGGAGTTTGAAGTAGTATTTGGTCGATATGTTCCTTCAGATGCACCGTCATGTTACGGACAAAACTTAATAAACCAAAACTCACAACCTAACCATTGTAACAATGACCATCAAAGTAGCTTTTTTGCCGTAATTGAAGCAAACATACAAGGGCCCAACGTGGGCCAAAAGGCTCCTAAATTTTCTTCTCCAATTTCTATTAACACACACCCCTTGAAGCCCGGAAGGTCACGGAATTTGGTGACCAAGCGTCATGATAGTTGTCATACAGATGATGGTTTCTTGTCTTTGTAGTTCCTAATAGAAGTATTCTCTCGATAAGCGGGAGAATAGCTAAGTGTAGGTTATAATTTTAAGCTGCAACAAATTATATTAAAATTGGATAATAAAAGGTGAAAGATTTTTTTTTATATATACATCTCCGCATTCTTAATAGTTGATTGGCTTATGTCAAATCCCCACATGTTAACTATTAAGAATTGGGAGATGCAAATGTATTAAGAAGACTTGGCGTCGAATTTTTTCGTGCAAGTGACAACAAAAAGAGTTTATTTCAAATCAATTGCTCAAGTGATTAGACAAATAGTTCAAATTTCAACCAACTCTATGTTCTCAACAATCTTGTTTAGAAGTTGGAGGACAACAATTGGCAACTCCCTAATTCTTTCAATTTTTTTTAATTGTCTACCTTGATTTTGTGTATGATTCTTTTATAGTTCTTTATCTGATTTCAATATTATTTATTGCAGCTTAAAATTATAACCTTTGATATCACCTTGATATTCTCTCCCCTGCGGAGAGAATGAACTTTATTAGAAACTGCAAAGAGAAGAAACCATCAACAGATGACAACTATCGTGACGCTTATGATTTGGCATTGGCGATTCAAGGAATGTGTTGATAGAAACTGAACAAGAAAATTTAGGTCTTGGCCACGTGGGCCCATATATGATTGCTTTGACTATGGCAAAAAAGCTATGTTGATGGTCATGGTTATAGTGATCACAATGTGAACTTTGGTTTATAAAGTTTTCACGATGTGAACTTTGGTTAATTAAGTTTTTGCGTTACATGACGCTGCCTCATCCGAAGGAACATATCGAACAAGTAAGTACTACTTCAAACTCCATTATTTATTTCAATTACTATGTAGTGAGTGTTTATGTGTGAAATACATGTAGTGTATGTGTAGCGTGTGATTGTGTGCGTGCAAAAGATAGAGATAAAGGGAGAAAAATGTGAAAATAGAAGACAGATAAAAAAAAATTCAGGGTTTGATGAAAAACTTTTTGAATAGGTAGAGATGAGACTGATTAGTTCACTGGTAGGGTACAGGCAAATAAAGAACTTTAACTCTCCGTTTTTTTGAACTATAATTTCAGCACAACCCAAAATCTGATCTTATCAGACACAGGGAAATCAATTAAAAACTAATATTTCGTAGAGCTTTGCAAGTGTGATGCAAAACTCGTTTCCATTTCAAATCAACCAAAACACTTTTAAGTCTTCGAATTTATGAGCTGCTAAAGAGACACACATGTGCACAAAACACACTAATGAGTGTAACACACATCATGGACCATAACATAAGAAGTATTGGACAAGGAAAGAGAGTAAATCTTACTGGTAATCTTTATATATTCCAACTTACTTCTCCACAATTGAGCAGATCTTGGCTGTGAGGTCTTCCTTAAATTCCTCGTCACTCACTTCCAAGTAGTCAACAAGCTCCTTTGTCAAAGACTTCGCATTGCTTTCGTTTACCAAAAGATAAACAAGTTCCAGGGCCCTTTTACGAATTGAAGCATCTGAATCCTGCCATCAAATAAGCAAATCATGAGGAACCATAAAAGGAAGCTATACCATAACAATTTAGGGGGGAAAAGAAAAGGCAACAAGTTACCTTCACACATTCTAAAATTGTTGCTCGATGCCTCTGCACAGCTTGACTATCTAACGCAATAGCTTTCATCAGCATGTTCAATGCTACATATCTGGGGCGGGGGGGGGGTTATTATGGCCAGTGTAAGTTTAACCAAAATTAAAACTAAGACTCCACTACAGAAAATAAAGCAATATTAAGAGTCCAGGGCTCCAAAACCATGACCCTATTAAACTGTCTAGCCTGATTATAAATTAAAGGAATTAGAGTGATTTATTTTTATTGTATCTCAGCAGGGCAAAGTTAACAATAGTGGTTTAGTTTAGAAAGCATCAAAATATTTTTACTAGATTTCGTAAGAAACAAAAATATTCAATTTCAAAAGCATCCAGGAAAAAAAAAATCGAAAGCCATTTTGTCTGAGTGAAAAGAAAACACATTTGTTAGTTGCAGCTTCTACCTGGAACGAAGATAATCCATGTCGGCCACCAATGTAAGAAACAGAATCAGAAGATGCGGTAAATTCCAGTTACAAGCAAGAATCAGACAAGCTTAAATGAAAAGGTAACTGATGGAACTACTAGAGGTTAGAATATAGATGGCCAACTTTACATTTTTACGAGTAATATTCTGTCAATTGATAAAAGCCCAAAGCTTCAAAATCCAAAGGACGAAACCACAAGAAATAGATTGTGTTGAAAAGTCAAACAAAATGAATGAAATTACCTAATATTGTTGTCACGGCTGGACAAAAACCTTCCCAAAATATTGACAGCAAGAACACGTAATCCACTATTATCTTCAATGCTCAT
This sequence comes from Phtheirospermum japonicum, assembly GCA_014905375.1. Lineage (NCBI taxonomy): Eukaryota > Viridiplantae > Streptophyta > Magnoliopsida > Lamiales > Orobanchaceae > Phtheirospermum > Phtheirospermum japonicum. The sequence goes on along the minus strand of BMAC01000428.1, from coordinate 236,844 downwards.
GATCGTAGCAACACATTCATAGAGGATAGCGTTACCCGCATTTTTGTTTGACTCGGTTTTCGTTGCCACCTAAAACATGAGGGAAACAGAATTGATACTCAGTTGACAGTTATACAGTACAGAATATCCCTTTTAAGCATTAACATCGAAACTCAAGGGCCAATCATGAGAATTTAATGCTTTCATCAGAGCAGCACTATGGAAAGTTCAGAAACTGGCAATGAATCACATTCAACTATTTATCCTTTTTCCTTTACTTGTTGAGAGCAAGATAGTGCATAAAATGATAGGTTACCTGGGCAAGAATATCATTCATAGTATCACTAGCATCAGCATCTCCTCGGCCCAACACATGCAAAAGCTTGAGCAATCTAATTTGAAGAAAAGGATCTGTGATCCCAGAAACATCATACTCGGGTGCATATGGACTGTTTGCAAGATCCCTTAGAACTTTGACCAAGCCATCTATACATTTCTAGAACATAAAAGAAAAAAAGAAGGAATTTTAAAATCATCTCAAGTTGGCAAATTTCTTCATATTTTGGCTCAACTTCCTCATTTCCAGGAAAATTCCAGGGTTGCCATAGTAAAATTACCTTTCTAAAATATTCAAGAGCCTCTGTACTGACTCTACACATATCTGTACAAAGTTGGACCCCAGTTAATAAAACTCCATGGTGCTTTTCTTTCAGTAAAGAAGCAGCAGGATTTATAAAGTTCTCTGCGAGGTCCGGAACTTTCTTTATTATCCTTATTGTACATAATGCTGCCTGCATTATCACACGGTAGGGTCTACTGTAAGCAACAAAACATTTCAGGTCTCTCATAGTCTGAGTAAAGCTTTAAAAAAATGATGATAGTCACTAAATACATAACTACTATTTTAATAACTCTCCAAAGTACACAAGATGAGTATACAAAAATTCAAATATGGAGCCATTTTTTGCATACCCTGCATCAGACTTCATAGAGCTTGGCTTTTACTTCTCAAATAATAATAATAATAATAATTTTTTGAAAATAGTAGGCAGAATTCTTAAGTTTAAATTCAGAAGCACTTACTTTCTTCCTGACATTAGGATCTCGAAATTGAAGTAGTCTTTCAACTTCTGGAGCCAGATCACGAGCCATTTCAGCAGAACAGATATTACCCAAGGCACAGAGAGCAAGTCCAACAATATATTGGTTGGTATGATTTAAATCTCTGGAAACAAGTTAAGGTATCTATATGAATTCAGAAATTATATTCCTGGCAAATAGATTAACCATAAGTGATGTAATTCAACATAATTCAAAAATAATTTCTGAATGGATACTGCTTTATTGAGTTGGTAACAAGCATCAAAACTTCCTGTCTTTCATCAAGAAGCAACATAAGCCCAAGATACCCTATTCTCTTTTCAGGGAATCCAGGAGATGCAATCAACTTTAGGCATTCCATTTGACCAAAATGCGTTGGGTAACCAAGCATGTGAATGAACATTAGCTTCGCCAAATTGCGATGCCTATAATCTTGGTCGTTTTCACTAATAGCAGCTCGAATAGAAGCACATTCTTTTCTTACCACACCACGCTCCTCTGCTGCAGTTTTGCATGCACGTATTGCCCGAATCATGTCCCTAGCAGAAAATAATTTTAATGAAGTATGACTCAATTTTATAGACTGAAGTTAATAATCAGCACAGATAAAATAAGACAAAATGCAGAACGAAGACAATCGTTCAACTTGGAAACTATAAGGTAAGATATTTTGGAAAAATCTTCACCACCCAGAAACAAGAAAACTCGATAATATTCGAATGCAAACAAAGAATATTATTTGTGATGCCAGTTTGTGGATGAAGGGAGTGTTGAAACTGTGTGGAACACAAAAGTAATTACAATGCCTGTGTGAGACAATTGTACTCCTTTCACCACCTTAGCTAATAAGCCCGTTCTAAGACTAAAGAGAAGCACATTGTCTTGGTTTCTCTATTCTTGCTCTTTCATACCAAATTCACTACTCGCGACTATGGAAGTATATGGAGATCGACAACAACAGACATGCTCCAAGAAGCAAACTTGAGCTTTTGGCTACAAATTAAGGGACCCAGATGATTTAAATGAAGTTACTAGTTGAGTTCTCTAAAAATAATACACTAAATGGGTGTGAACAGTTTATGAATGGCCATCTACCAGCCCAAAAAAACTAACATGCCAACGTAGAGCACCAAACATTCATTTTCTGCCAGTACTATACACGAATCCTTTTTCGTGATAAATTCGTTTTATTGCTCAGCACAACTGGGCATTACTTATTCTAACCAACCTTTCTCAGGTTCTTCGTGATGCATTCTTAGGAAATGCTATTGGCTGACTTTAGGCGGGTTCTACAAAGTAGAATATTACACGCATGCAAACTAACTTCTTTCAGTGGATCTTTAGATAGAATACTCAATAATGCAATAGCAAAAGACTACTGCATAGAAACTGCCTAATGTGTTCTAAGAATCCAACTAAAATGGGTCTACAAGAACTTTTAGCAACAGCAATAATAGTAATACTTAAACAATTTTTACTGCACAAAGTTTAATTCTACATCAGTCTCAGAATGACAGTATTTTCTTGAACACGTTTATCAATCCATCCTCATTTTACTGATCAGTTATTCAATGCGGTCCCAAAATTATACGCTGTGCTTTCCAATTAAGCTCTTATTTTATTTGTCTCATTAAAGCATTACAATTAAGGTCCAGAAAGATCGATGATCCCTGCTCGAAGTAATCAAATTATCACGCACAGCACTAAATGAAATACAAAGATTCTAAAGTACAAATCCACCTAAACCTACATTCAATAGAGGCATTACCGAACAAACATCAAACCCCAATTAAACTAACACGCTTTGAAGCAGAACCAAGCAATTTCGCGCAATCTCCAAACTTGATCCATTAACAGTAGACTGGAATACGAATGTGCAAAAATAAAGATACGAGGGGAAAAGGAAAGGAACTCATCACTAACCTCAGGCGGGTGCCGGAGGAGAATGGGTTCATGATTGGGTCCGTTTTGAAGCTCCGAGATAGCTCTACCAGATCCAGCTGCCAATTCTTAAAGAATTTTCACTCACTAAGAACTGTGTGAAACACCGACGGAAAAAAAATCCTGAAAGCATGCGAGATCAGAGAAAGATCGATGCAGAGATCTGGAGACGGTGAGAGATCAAATTTTGGATCTGGAAATTGGAAAGGGAAAAGAATGTCTGCTTTTAATTTGGAAATTATAATCAATTGAATGAAATCAATTTAATGGGGGCAACGGGAAAATTGTAATGTGTAGGAGAATGTGAAAATTAGAGGGACAGGCTTTTCTTTCTTTCATAGGAGGGAGGAGTCATCTGGTGTGGGATGGTAGTGTCAACCCTGTTTTCGTGATTGGACTGGTTTTATTTTATTTAGTTTTTCCATAATCTTTTTTAAGAAGGCACACTATACTTTTTTTAATAGTGTGGCGGTTAGTTTTAATTGAACCAAAATGTCAATCAAATGCGCCCTTACTGCTTTTACTTAATTTTAAAAATGAAATAAAATATGTTTCATACTTTCAATTTTATTAGCAAAAAGAAACAAACTAATTTTGTTATGGTTCTCTAAGTCTCTAGGAAAGCATGTGAGAATTAATATAAATATAAATAAAAAGCATGCCTCCATTTGCTAGACTCATGCAAGTAACATGCATTTATAAGTCCACATTGGCTAATGGGTTATGGTGGTTTTTTAAAGTAGAGATATCAAGTTCAAATTTCATCTATGTCGAAATTGTTATAGTACATGATTTAGTAAGTGGTTATTAACTTATTAGTGTCATTTTTTTAAGGTTAGAAGTATCATGTTCGAATTTTACTTTCATACGACTTGGTCAATTAATATATTTTGGATAATTATCATGGTACTATACAGCATATAATTTAAGTGGTGATATCACATTTCTAAGATTATGGATCATAATAATTAGATTTGAAATCAGAGGTTTATCTAAATTTCCATTATTTATTCCTTATCATCCCACTCCCCCTATAGCTCAATAAAAATAATAAGAAGAAGATTTGGCCAAGCCCATTGATTTAATGAAAGAAATTACGGGTGTCTCAGTGTAGAATTAGATGCAATTTAAAATTCCATATAATTATAGATATCCTCAATTTAGAATTCTATAGATTTCATGAAATTTTAGTGTTCTCAACTTGGAATTTTATAAATTCTATAGAAACTAGTGAAGACCCGCGATTTTCGCGGGCAAATATAAGAAATACGAAAAAAAATTATCAAAAACAACTTAAAATGTGAATAATAAATTCAATAAAATAAAAGTATTATTCATTTCATATATTAACTTTATAATATTCATGAAAATTACCCTCGAGTCTATTTTCAAATGGAATGTCACAACATATGTATGTAATGATTTGTAATCATCAAGATGAATAATGAGATTGAAATGAAAAAAAATCACATATAGCAAATGGTTTGACATTGTAATTCAAGATGGTAAAACGAAGGGCGTAAATATATTGCGCAAAAAAAGAATTTGCAGTCTCTTTCATTTTATTAATAATTGTAACATTCAAGATGAACAGTCACATAAGGTTCGACATATAGTGGATCAGTAAATAATGTAAGTCGAATGACTCGAACTTAAGCTTATTTGCATCAGTCGCACTCATAACAAATTCTCAAGTAGCATAATTCAGATCATCTTAAAACTCGTATAGCTCAAGCTAAATCTAGTAAAAATATGAAGCAAAAACATAAAATGTGTTTAAAAGTTTTCAATATAGTTTCAATCTAAAGAAAAATAGTCAATATGGTTTTCAATAAGTTGATGGTTTAGAGTAAAATACACGTATTAATGGTCTAGCAGCCTCTTCATCATCTTCTTCACTCTACCATCACCTTTATTATTGTTACCAATCTTTCTATCTCCTCAAGAACCTATTCAACACAAATAGATCAACTAAATCTTGGTTGAAAGTAACATGTTAACTAATTAGAGATAAACATTTTAACTCACTTTGTGAAGCAGACAGAAATTAAATAGATAAAAATATATATATTTATTTATTTATTAGATACAAATATAATATATATTCAATGAACATTATGTCGTACATAAATATTAAATATTATAAATACGTAGTGTTGTCATCATTGATAATATTTTTAAATACGTAAGGGATAATTACTTTGATTTTTATTTACAGGCATAATATTTTGAATTACTTTATTAAAAAATTCAATATACGTCGTGAGATTTATTGTTTTGTTTGTGCAAAACACTGGGTATATAATTTTTTTTTTTTAAAATTAAACATCAAAGTATCTTAAATTTTATAAAATGATAAAATTTAACAACAAATAATTATGAATTACACACCACCATCTTCATGACATCTAATACATAAGAAATTATTATTGAATGTAACATGTTCTTCATAATAATAATTTCAAAAATAATAATTTTCAAAATAAGCAATACACGATAGATATGCTTAAATATCAAATTGTTGGACATAACAATTTTTTTTAATCAAAATTTCTCTATTGCTAAAATTTTAATACAATAGTTTATTTATTTATCAGAAGTGATTTTTTAATAACGGTATAATTTGATAATTTATTTAGTTTTCTCGAAAAATTATAGACTAATGTTTAAATAATAAAACTAGAAAAAAGTAAATTGTATATTAGTTTTCCATCGTTTTTCTCCCAAAGATCGTGCCTTTCTTGCGACATACAAATCTTAAACCAAATGTAAAAATGACTTTTTAAGATCAACTTGAAATTATTCGAGTAATTGTTTGAAATCAAAATGATTGATTTGACTTTGGTTATTTCCATTACTCACTATTTGGAGTTGAGGCTATGGTTTGGACTTACAATAAATAGATCATAAAAAACAACTAATATTAAAATCTTATTTATATTGAGGCTTAAGAGGGATTTCACGTTCAAGAAATAAAAATAAAAATATTTGTTCAAATTGAAAAATAAATAATTAATCCAATTTCAATATTAAAAGATAAACAATATATAAATTAGATTGCAAAACTTGCTTAGATAATATTATGAAATACTAAATAAACAAAAATACCATTAAAAGTTAATGTTGTTTTTAAATCACATACACATTTTTAAGCAATGATTAATTATTATTTTACATAATTCATGATCATTAAATTAATTCATATCCTAAAAAATCATGCAGTGACATTTATTACAATATTTAAAGACAATTTGTAGATCATATGTGATCATAATATTTAATTGAATATTTAATTTACAATTTTAAAAAGTATTGTGTAGATCTTCAATTACAATATTTTTAATATAATATATATATATATATAGTATATATATATATATATATATATATATCTATATATATATATAATGTAGATTTTAAATATAAAATCAACAATATACGCAAATAGTGGTCAAAGTGACACAATCATACCATCCTCATATCCAGAAAAGAAATATATCAAAATATAAATCCTTTTGAGCTAGGCACAACTCATTTTAAATATCATATATACCTCCAGTGTGAGCCAAACATACATTGACAAAAACAAAAAGTATCCAGCATAGTATGAATAGTAATTTGCTTCCACTCTTAGAAAGACATACTTCGAGATGTCAAAATTAAGTAAAAACATTAAGATAAAACATATTAAAGTTAAAAACAAAATTAAAAAAAAAAAAAGTTGCCTGTTTAATAACATCACATATACTCCCTCCCCCACCCCCAAAAAAAGGTAAGACACTCTTTGATCTTGATTTGTGCAATTTCTTGTCCTCGAAACCAGAAAACATAAAGATATTCTACACCCAGACTCAGGAAATAAATCATAAGTATCATTTTTCAGTATCTCAATAATAGAAACGTAGAAAACATCCATCACATTTCTTTTGAAGGAGCATCTCTCGCTCCTTCAGTGAGTCGAGCACGTCCGCTAGTGGGTTGGCAGAAAACTGTCTCGTAAACTATTATATATATATATATATATATATATATATATATATATATATATATATATATATATATTCTACACTAGGACTCGTGGATTTCTTGTTCCAGGCATTGATGTTAGATGCGGCGATGATCTTTCCATGAGTTTGATGTTGTAATTCGCTAGCACTTTCAAAAGTTGTAATTCGCATTGCTTTGAATATTAATAATTGTTGTTGTATGAATTCCCTAAGTAATTTTCGGGTTTGTTGTTGTATTTCTTTTATATTGTATGCACTTGGCTTGTTAAAAAATATATATTCATCTCATTTATATGGAACAACAACAACAACAACAACAAGAATAATAATAATAATAATAATAACAACGAGAATAATAATAATAATAAATTTACTAATTAATACTTCACTCTTGTATGAATTTATTAAGTTCTGTAACTTGTCGTCTAATATGTAATTCTCGTAATATTTCATTTTTGATTGTTTCTATGTATCTATCTTGCAGATGGCATCATCGCTCTTGCGCCGACAGAGTTTACATAGATCGAACAGCGTTGTAGGTGGTCGTAGAGATGGGGTTCTGACGGTGAAGCGTGCAGCTGGTTATGTGTTTTGGGAGGAGCGTAATGGTCTACATCCTCGAGTTATGCCGGTGCTACATCGCTGGGAATTTTACGGGGTCGCATGTTGCGGGGCGATTACGAAGCTTAACGCCCATTTGATCACCGCACTAGTTGAGAGATGGCACCGCGAGACGCATACGTTTCATCTGCTTGTTGGAGAGGAGACGATCACTCTCCATGATGTGGCTGTTATTTGGGGACTTCCGATTGAAGGTGCCCCGATGATCGACGATGACGCGGAGTGGAGCAGGGAGGAATGGGCGGAGTATGTCAGGTACTACATAGGCCTGCAGGTGGATTATGAGGTGGAGATGAAAGGTGCGAGTCATTTGAAACTCAAGACGTTGAGTGAGCACCTCAGTAAAAGACGTCCAGATGATGACACGCCGCAGGATGAGGTCGTGCAGTACGCTCGTGGGATTGCACTTTTATTGTTAGGTTCGTTGTTGTTGCCAAGTACAACGAACAATTACGTTTCCGTAAGCTACCTACGTTATTTTGAGGATGATAACACGTCATCGGGTATTAGCTGGGGTAGTGTTGTGCTTGCACATTTATATCGTCAAATGTGTATGGCTGTGGAAGATGACAAGAAGACGATCAGTGGTCCGTTGGATTTATTACAGATTTGGGCCTGGTCCCGAATTTCATCTGTCAGACCACATACCACGGGCAGTTCTCTCAATCTTCATCGGACCATTTACGATGCAGTCGAAGACGTCACGTTGCCCGTACCGCCGTATGGTGCTAGGTATAATTTTTAATTCCATCTATTAGTAATCATTTTCATTTCAATAACCTTCCATGAATGTTATCGCAGGTGGATTGCGGAGTATAGATACTCGGAGCTCTATAAATATGCTACGAATATTTCGGGAGTCACTTGATCGGTTAAACCAGTCAGATGTAGATTAGTGAATAAATATTACTTATATGGATAATATGGTGCCAACTGATGATGATTATTCAAATGTGCAGTGGACATGGGAACCCTACGAGTTGGATGCACCGGAGGTACAAGTACTGGGGGAAAGATGTTTGACTCCAAACTGGCTAAGCCAGTGCCCACTGATCTGCTGGTCGATTGTTGAGTACCATTTTCCCAATCGGGTGACCTGATAATTCGGCATACGTCAGAGTACACCAGCGAGCAATGATGTTGACGTGGAGGCATTGCACAATATCTCTCGGGCACATGAGCATCACGTTCAGTAGACTGTATATCATCATGCCTGGATCCAGGCATGGGAGGTACGATGGTCCACGAGGATAGAAGGCCCTCTAGTTCAGAGAGATGCGGATGCAGCGAGCGGATATCGGAGTTGGTATCAACAGAATACACAACGTTTCATCACTCCTCTGGAGAGACATGCAGAGGGAGGATTCCAGCCTTCGAACGTCGGCGTTTACGAGGCCATTGTAACAAATCTTATTCACTCTTTTCCCACTCAATGAATTTAATTATTTCTTTGTTCTGATGTTCAACTGTCTATGTTTTATAGGGTGCTTGGAGTCAGCGACTCCGCCATGTCTCTTCACATGCTAGAGATGACGATTTTGACTCTTATCGTCGTATACACGCTGTAGTTGATTCGATCGCTGATGAGATGACGCAACGAATTCGTATTCGTGAGGAGTTACATGAGGATATGCCAGATGAGCGCACGGCGTTTGCATCTACCAGCGAAAGACGGAGCATATCTGGCCCGTCCAGGAGGAGCGTATCTCGTCCTGCTCCAGATGAGCACAGGGCATCCCCAGTCGCACCCGGACACCGCCAGTCATCCATCATGGTAATTGTGTGATTCGTTAATAACTATTTTATTTGTCACTTTCTTACGATTAATATTAAAATAATTATTTTTTTCTGTGTTGAATGTAGATCCCGTTGGTGGATCATCGTATAACGTGGGGGGTGATTACGTTCCTACAATGGGAACATCCGAGTTTTATACTCCTGCATATGTTGGACAGTCATTCACCGATCTTCTGCATACCGATTATCCGCATGACATGGGATGTCTGCGGCCAGACTTCCAGACGACGCCTATTCCGATGTTGATTCCCACTGAACTACGGATCGTGCACATCAAGTTTGGGGTCACATGGTGCGTGGTAACGACAGTGAAGAGGAAGAGCCGATTCAGTAACCATCAGCCCCTCCACAAGGACATGATCATGATCTACGTAGAAAGTATAAGAAAAAGAAATGTGGCAAGGGATCACACTATTTTTCATGATGTGTAAATTATTTTAATAGTAGTCAGAAATGTGGTTCAATTTTTATTTCATCATCGCTCAGTAGTTATTACATAATGAAAACACAATCCACAGCAATAGAGCACTGTCGGTACAACAACATGAAAACATTACAGAATGAAAACACAAACGCAATCCACACAGATAGAGCAATGTCGGAAAACCAATGTGCAATGGTCAACGATACTTCCACTCGTAGAGCTTCCACGGTGGTCAGTTGGAAACACATCTCCAAACAGTACTTCCATTTTTGTGAGTAAGGGTTCCTCATCAAAAGCGTTGAAATAGCTTTGATTGGACAATCCTGCATTCATCACAAGTAGTTACAAATAATAATGAAAGATTGAAGTTACTTGTAATAATTGAAAAAGAAGTGTAGAACTTACAGGCATAAATTTCTTTCGTACATTATGATCACCTAAGACCATTTCCAGATTCCCGTTCCAAACAGTACCAGTGGTCAGAACCAGTTCTTTAAAGAATCTGAATCGTCTCCGAAGTTGGACAATTCTGGCTATGGCGTCATCTTCGGAAACGACATGGTGATCTTTGAAGCAGCAGTTAAGTAAACATTTGGCTTCTTTCACTTGGTTGTCTGGTAACAGTCCGTCATTTGGATTCCATCCTCGAATATCGTTTTCGAGGATTAAGAATTCAAGTAGACGTTCGTCTCTGGCAAGTGTCACTAGTGCAGAAACTGCATTCTAAAACAGAACATCCTGGTGCATCCAGAAGGGTATTTAAAATACTGTTATGGATTAGACTTTCTAAAACGGTATTTGGAATTACCGTTTTGGATAGATGATTTTGCAGAACGTTATTCAAATACCGTTATGGAAAGTAGACATTCCAGAACGGGTATTGAAAACCCGTTCTGGATTATGAGTCAATCCAGAACGGTATTCAAATAACGTTTTGGAAAGTGTACATTCCAGAACGGTATTGTAAAACCGTTCTGGAAAGTGTACATTCCAGAACGTTATTTGAATAATGTTCTGGAATTTACGTCAATCTAGAACGGTTTTTATAAAACCGTTCTCAAAAGTCTTGTCCAATTTAATACCGCGTAAATGAATTTTTTTTGCCGCCCATATTTCTACTTTCTAGAACGGTATTTTTAAAACCGTTCTTGAAAGTCCCTCGATACAGAACGGTAATTAAAATACCGTTCTTGAAAGTCTTTTCCAATTAAAATATTAAATTAATAAAAATAAAAATAAAATCTATACCCTTATCTTATCTTACCTCCTATTTTTTATTTGCTATCCTCAGTGTTTAGGAAAAACAAACGAAGGGAAATAAACCTCACGGTCCAGGTCCTCTCTGCCTCCCTCTTTCACTCAATTTCTTCCTAACCCACAGATAATCTCAATTGCGATGGATACAAATTACCCCCAACACTTCGATGGCGTAGGTTGTGCTTTCAGATAATAGGGCGAGGGCTCCTCCGTTACCATACCCACGGGGCCGACTCAACCAGGGAGCCGCCGCCACGCCCTTGCTGGTGGCCGTCGTCGCCCGAGTTGGTCTCCACGAATTCGTTCCCTGAGAACTAAGAGGTAAATAAATAAATATATAGATGTGTATGTATGGAAACATAATTTTGTGGGGCACTGGATTTGAAAGGGAGGGTTTAATTCATAGCATAACAGATTGCTGGGTATGTTTTATAGCTGTGTTTTTTGTGGCTGCCATGAGTTCCAAATTCAGTGGCTAATTTTTGCAGGCAATTTCACGTTTATGATACATTGAATAAGCAAAGATATTGTGTTTCAAATATTTCTCATTTTCATAAACAATCATTCCATTTTCTCTTCATCATTGTATTTCATGTGAGGAAAACTGAGTGCAAATTGTACGTCACAGGCTCAAGAGGGGCTTGGCGTTTCTGGAGTTCTGACAGTCATGACTTTGGGGATGTAGGTTCGATTATTTTCATAAGATTGATAGTACCACTTGCAAACAGCTGCCCTGAAATGAGATGAATTGGCAAGTTCTACTCTGTTGTGGCTCGAACTGCCTTTAAGTGTGAAAGTCAGCAAAGCTTGCATTTTCTCAAAGAGAAATTTGGCTTCCGTTTTCTCAAAGTGAGGTGAGAAAGGTGTGAATCAAGATTGTTGTATCGTTTGGGAGGTATATTTATTTATATATGCTCAGCTGTCTTAATTATATTAAGTTTTTGGATTTTTTTTTAATGTGTTTTTGATTTTGTGGTTTTAGGAATTTGGGTGCCAAGAAGACATGATATTCTGTGGGATATTTGATGGGCACGGGCCGTGGGGACATTCTGTGGCGAAGAATGTGAGAGAGTCGATGCCGTCATCTCTACTCTGCAACTGGCAAGAAGCACTGGCCGAGGCATTGGTCGATCCCGATTTGGATTTTGAGTCGGATAAAAAGCATCACAGGTTCAATATCTGGAAGCATTCGTAAATGAAGACGTGTGCTGCAGTGGATCAACAGCTGGAGCAGCACCGTAAAATCGATGCCGTTAACAGCGGGACTACTGCATTGACGGTCGTTAGGCAGGTAATTTGTTATTGAGGTTTATTGTTCTTTTTTAGCATCTTTAATTACAGATTATAGGTCTCGTGAGATTTTTTCCTACTGATAGGTTATGTAGGATGCCAATTGATTGTTCCCATAAAGTTATTTGACTTTTAAAGGGCATGCCTCGTATAATAATAATTATTATTATTAGTTTTTTTTTCTTTTTTTACATATAGTTTTTTTAAGGTTGGGAGCCGACTAAGAATCCACTGAATCTCAGTCACCTTCAGCTCCATCCACTAAGGAGCACAGAATAAAGAAGACTACTATATCAAAATGTTAGAAAATTGCATACATAACAAAACTGGGTTTTAATTATCTCTAGAAGAGAACGACCCGCATTGCATTTTGTGAAACAAAATAAGTCACACACACAAAACACAAATGATCATCTTTGTCTTCCGTGTGCTCTGGTTTCAAAGCTTATGCATAATTAGTAAGACTACTTTTTGGTTGGAGTAGCATACAATAGAAAAGAGGACCTTTAAAAAATAATACAATATCAAGAAAAAAAAGAAGAAGCATCTTTTCAGAATAGAAAATCCTAAAATTTTTGGGTAATTAAAAGAAAAAAAAAAGTCTAAATCAATGTCACATTGATGTACCGAAAGAAAGTTTTAATTGTTAACATTTGATGGCACTCTGAATTTTCACTTTTGACTATATCAATGAATGCATTATGTGAAATTGTTAATATCATTGTTTTAAAATTTCCATCTAATACTATTTAGTCTTATACACTTAAGGCTCCCTTTGGTTGCTTACTTTTTTCCAATTATATGCCTAATTATATTTATATCCTGTTTGATTTAGACTAGAACCCGCTGAAATTTAATTTATTGCACTTTTTAGAATATTGAATAATTTAAATATATACATATAATCTGTATTATTCTTTTCTTCCATGTAAATTATAGTATCAAATATCAAATTACGCCACAAAGTCATCCATTTTGAGATAATACAAGGTATTGGGAATGGCATTCCGATTATTTTCATAAGTGCTTATTTAATTTTAGGACAGTTATTTAATAGAAGGCTCCATCAAAGAAGACTGCTGTGAAGCATAAGAATTTGAACCCTGAGTGGAATGAAGAATTCAGCATGGTTATAAAAGATCCTGAAACACAAGCATTGGAACTTGTTGTTTATGACTGGGAGCAGGTATTCATATTTCACACACTACACATATACTAATACTTTATGAAAATTATATTTTTATTTATTTTTTAATTATTTACTCAATAACAATTGATTTAAAAATAAATAAAATTCAAATGAATGAAACTTCATCAAAAATTCGATATATCTTTCAATTCATTGAGCTGGCTTTTGACTCAAAAATTATTTCTTGAAGATTGGAGTCACCGAGTGTTAAGCTGCTTGAAATTATATTAGTCATTTCAGTTGGGATGCTATTAACAGGTATGAAACTTCATCAATTTTTCTTTAAAGGTAGCAGATTGTATTATTCAAGATAATTTGTTTCATTTCACTTGGTACCTTTTTACTGCTAAGAAAAGAAAAATATTTTTATAGTTCATGCCAGTGCCAAATGTATTTTTTTTCAAAGTGTACAACCACTCGACACTTTTTTTTTCTTTTCTCTTTTTCTCTCTTACCTCATTGGGTTCCTTAATGCAGTTGCAAAAGAGACAGAATTTGATTTTTTGGGTTTAATATTTGTTATGCTTGCTGCTGTCATGTCTGGTTTTCGATGTACAATGACACAAATTCTTCTGCAGGTAGACACAATTCTAGCTTCTGAAATTTATATTTGTTCTTTCTATTTCATATTACTCAGATACGTTCTCACATGTCTTTGTTCTTGTCTTTTTTTTTTTTCTTTCCAAATTCATTGATTCTTATGCACTGATATCAAAACTGGCCTGAAGAAAGAGTCCTATGGTAAGTGTTATCAAAATAACCACATGCTTCAACTTTATTAATTTTTAGAAAACCTTATAGCTATTTGGTGCGAATGTTTTCATATCTCTGTGTTTCTTTTTTTGGCATGTTTGCATTGTTTCAGTTCTAATTTTACCCAATATATTATGTTTGGCGAAATTGGAGCACGTTTGAGTTTTCAATTTTGTCAACTTGTCTCAATATAACAAAGTTATATCCATATCATTTTCGGACACACGCACACACAATCTTAGTTGAATATTGAAGAGTTTCAGAGAAAATTTCATATTTATTGATATTATGTTATATTTAATTACTGTGAAAAGATCAAATCGGATCAAGATCATTAGTTGGGTAGTATGTAGAAGCATAAATTGGTTCTATGTTACTGATCCTTGCTGCATGTTTTTTTTTTCTTTTTCTTTTCAACTCTTAATTAAGAGTAAGCTATATACAAAGTCATTCTAATGGTGACACTTAAATTTGTCCCACCTGTTTTATATGTCTAATTAATGACACTTTCTCTTACAAGGTCTTCAAAACCCGCTTACTTTGATGAGCTATGTGACACCTGTCATGGCAATTGCAACTGCTCTACTTTCTCTGATGTTGGATCCATGGAATGAATTTAGAACGAGTGATTACTTTAACAGCTCATGGCATATTTCGAGAAGTAGTTTGCTATGTTGTTGGTGGGACTCTGGCTTTCTTCATGGTAAAAATCATCCTAAATCCTATGTTTCACTTACGTGGAATGTGTTACATGATTTATTTTTAAAAAATTGAACGATTTTGTTAGATTTTCATTGTTGTGTTTTTGTTCTCCAAGCTTTACGCTGAGAAAAACTTGACTTCTTGCAGGTATTTACCGAATATATTCTCGTGTCAGTAACCAGTGCGGTTACAGTAACAATAGCGAGGGTTGTGATGGAATCTGTGACTATTTTGGTATAAGAGACTACTGTTCTATTTATTATGTTCATGAAATTACTCTTTTTTCCTGAAAACTGTTTTTTTATAGGAAACAACTGTATTGAAAGTCCTTTTTGTGTGTGTGTGTGTGTGTGTGTTGTCGGGTGTGTCATGGAGTTCAATTAATGAAAAATGCAAGAAATATCTTCCTCTGCTGTAAATTTTTTTTCCCGTTCCGTGTTAGATTTTTTTCTTCCTTTAAAAAAAATTATTATTACTTTGAGACTGATTGTGAACCTTTGAAATAATTTGCAGGTGGCTGTGTTGTATTTTCATGATGAGTTCACCTAGCTCAAAGGGGTTGGCCTTTTAACTATAATGGTTGATGTCAGTTTATTCAACTGGTACAAGTAAGTTATTGAGCTGCAAGCCTTTCATCCAAAAATTGCCTTGTTTATTCCTATTTTCTGTTGTATCCTATAAGATTTCACTCAGTCAGTGAAATGTGATCATTTCCATTTAGTGAGTCATTCTATACACACACACATATCTCTGTGTGTGCATAATCATATAACGCAAGGGCGACGAGGGGATGTGGCTTTTGAACTCAGTCGGGGTGCAAGGTGTTAATGGCTTAACCTCAGAAGCTGGTTGTGTGTAGAAATGGGGTGTAAGTGATTATTTCAAAGGAATCATTTATTCTTGGAACAGAGGATGATGAGAATTGTATTATCTGCTTATTTCAAGGTGTTTAGCAAATTCTTGGCCTTGTTGTGCTAGAGATTTATATTTTTTTAACATGTGGGTTTTGTAAAGCTACGATTGTTGTAATGTAATCTGTAGAAAAACTTGAAAATAACTTATTTCTAAGCAGTTTGTCTGAATGTCTTGTGATTTATTTGATTGATAATAATGAATGAGAAATTATGACCAATTTTGTGTATTTGTTGGTTAATTTGTATTTGTATAATTGAATTTTAATTTTTTTTATTTTTTTTTTACTATTTTCCATAGCGGTTTTATTAAATACCGTTCTGGAAAGTCTGGCTTTCCAGAACGTTATTTTCTAATAGTGTTCTGGAAAGCGCGACTTTCCAAAACGTTATTTTCAAATACCGTTCTGGAAAGTCGCCCTTTCCAGAACGATTTTTGTAATAATCGTTCTAAAAAGTATAACTTACCAGAACTGTATTTGAAAATACCGTTCTTGAATGAGAGACTTTTCAGAACGGAATTTGAAAAAAACGTTCTGAAAAGTTGCGGATCAATATGGGATGGTACCATTTTAGAACAGAAAAATTATTTTCTAGAACACCTTTTTTTTACCCTTCTAGAAAGTCTGCCAATTCAGAAGGGTAAAAAAAGGCGTTTTGGAAAGTACAGACTTTCTAGAACTATGTCACTACAGAAGGTACAGAATACCCTTCTGGATAGGCAGTTTCTGCACTAGTGTGTCCACTTAGTGTTGAATTCACACCGTAATCGAGTGTTTTCACTCGAAGTGTAGGAATACCATCTGTATCGTTGAAGTGATCTGCCATTAACTTTATTTCAAATAAGATATGAAGTAGTTGATATGTATTTGCTGACGAATTATCAAATTATTTGTTCCCTAACATATTTATAGCAAGTGAGCAATTATTCAAGTTGTTTTGAGATTGTTTTGTGCACATAATTGATGATAAGACAATACAATGGCACAACAATTATAGCTGGCAAAGCTGCATCTCATTGATGTGGGTGTGGGCAGCCATTTATTTGTGTTCTGTGACACAATGTACCGGATGACAAGACAACACAATGGCACAACAATTATAGTTGGCAAAGTTGCATCTCATAAATGTGGGTGTGGGCAACCATTTATTTGTGTTATGTGACACAATGTACCGAATGACAAGACAACACAATGACACAACAATTATAGCTGGCAAAGCTGCATCTCATTGTTGTGGGTGTGGACAGCCATTTATTTGTGTTATGTGACACAATGTACAGGGTGATAAGACAACACAATGACACAACAATTATAGCTGGCAGAGCTGCATCTATATATATGTACACACAGACAAACTTACGAAGAAATATAAATTATACTAGCTAATAATGTCTAATCCAGATGTTCAAAAAATAAACAATGATTACTACAATCCTGCACTCACCCCATGGACCATAGAAATGGAACAAGTCATTTTGGAATTTTTCAACGCTCAGAATGATAGTGTTCAAAGAGGTGCAAAAAAAGCATATGTTATCTTGAGCGTCCCGCAGGTAAAAAGTCTACTCCAGAGTCATTTCATGTTTTCACCTATTATTCTAGAAATTTACGATAGGATCAAAGAAATGGAGGTGAGGTACAGTTGGTGGAAGGCAACACTTTTTGAGGATGGTGTTTTTCTGGATGAAGAACGTGGATTGATCTGTATTGATACCACTACAAATAATAATGTCTCTCCAACCTATGTAAACTCCACACATCTGTCTACAACTAATTATGTGTATGTGGTTTGTGTTGGTTTCATTTCAATTACTAACTTTTTTTTGTTAATAAAGGAATACGGTGATGATGCATCATGAAAATATTATTTGTATGACTTCCCACCATTATGGAAGAAGATGGAAGCAGCTTTCAATTGATGCGTTTTCAATGTATTAGGACTCAAATGTGTAATAAAGTCGGATCGGAAATGACCTTAGTTCGAGTGTGCAACTATGCACTATGTTTAATTTGTAATGTTTGAATTTGTCACGTCATCTAGTTTCTTATTTAATCAAATGTGTAATCATTTATTTTTTTTATTCAATAAAATTATTTCTTTAATGTTTATCCGAAATTGCTGATGACAATACTACACATGTATCAATAGGTTTTTCAACTTTTCATGTGACAAGACCTGGCATTATTTCACACGTTTTTCAACTTTATTTGTGACAAGACTACACCATAAGCATTATGTTTTCATCTTTAGTTGTGACAATGACAACACATTCAATACAACTGTCTTGTGAAATTGTAACTCATTTATAAATTTGGAATATTGGACTAAATTCTTTAAAAATAATTCACTCACTCACACCTTTGGTTTTCTCCATCATCCAAGTATTCTCATAACAAAAAAAAAAAAAGAGTTCAAATCAGCCTAATAATGCACCATATTTTGATTTCGAAGAAGATTTCTTTTTATACGATACGAATTCAACTGAATGGAGCATCCATATGGATACTAAGCTTGTTGACGACCTCTATGAGAGTAAGCTCAATGGTGTCTACGATCCTAAAAGAGGATTACGCAAAAATATCACGTGGATCTTGTTGGACAAAATCAATGGTGCGTTCGGGAAATACTTCACAATGGATGACATAACCGCTCGAGTTCAGTTTTTGGAAAAACGATACAAGCATTTTCATATGATGTTGGGAAACGAACATTGCACTTGGGATCATGAGACCAACAAAGTGCAAGCGCCAGATTGGCTAGTACAATTTTGGAACGACGTAGCAGGCGATGCTGAGTTTACTGCTGCATATCCAAAGTATGGAGAACCTTTATTCGGTTTGATGTATTTGGTATTCAATAAAAATTATTTAAATTGCATTTGTCATTACCACAATCTCATTGAAAATCCGCCATTACGAATGTGATCGCATCCATATAATATGATCGCATTTGTCAAATTACTGTAACTGCTATTTTAATCTTCGTTGTTGTTGTATCTTAATTTTATTGTATTTTAAATTTGGAATTAAAATTTCTTGTCATTTTTTATTTATTTTTATTGTATTTTTTATTTTCAAATAAACTTAATGTAATTTTAAGACATTATTATGATATGTTTATTTATTTTACTTAATAAATTTTTAAATAAATTATAAATATAAAAAACCTAAAAACTAAATAATATAAATAAATAATATGTGTGTTCGGGTTAGGGTCGAATTTGTTTAATTTGCAAAAATACCCCGGGATGCCTTTCCCCTGTCTCTTATACACATCTAGATGTGTATAAGAGACAGGCCATAAATAGCATCCCACCACATTTTTATTAGTTTTTTGAAACTAAAACATTTTTTAAATTCTCATTTAAATATATATTATTTATTTAATTAAACCCCATTCGTGTTACTATTTTACCTCACTCCAGAATTTAACTTCAGGGCACAGGCAAACCTCAGTCGGCTATCATACATATCTTTCTCCCTCCTCCAAAATCTACTATGGCTTCTCCCAGCTTTTACGCCTCTCTCTTCCTCCTCTTCCTACATTTTCACCTAACCCCGGCTCAAGGTAAAGGAAAATAAGTAAAAACAGTAGTAAAAATTAAGCTATTTATTATAACGTAATTTGACGCATTTTGTTTTTTTTCTTCTTATCGTTCTCATATTTACAGCGGCAGGTGAAGGTGGGAAACTCATCTTTGAAGACGGCTACACAGTCAGCACAGTCCTTGACGGCGACAAGTCAAATCTCAAGGTCAACCCTCACTCCATCCTCCATCAATCTCCGCCGTCCGATCTCTTCGTCCTTCTCGACTCCGTTGCCAGCACTTTCTACACCGTCTCACTGCCCACAATCTCCAACGGTATGAGTTAATTAGTTATATTTTCAATTTTCTTCTCTCCCAATTGAACTAGGGTTTCACTTTTAAATCGTTCTACGAAAGAAATGTGTTTGTGTTGCTTTTTATTTATTTATTTAATTTAATTTTGCACTAAAGAAATGTAACAAAAAAACCGTTTGTTTTCTACATTCATGTTTCCAGTTAATTGTGTGATTTTAGCTTATCCGAACATTTAAAAATGGAATAAGGTGATGGGTGTGTATAAATTATAAATACTTAATGGAACTTTATTCTGTAGAGACCGTGATAAAGAGGCTTGCCGGAAATGGGGAGCCTGGGTATCTGGATGGTGACTTGGATTCGGCAATGTTTAACAAGCCAAGGAGTTTCACAGTAGATTTCAGCGGGAATGTGTATGTCGCTGATCAGCGTAAGCATAGTATCAGGAAGATCAGCAAGACAGGTAAGTATATTTAAGAAACAAACCGTTTTTGAACATTCTAACGTACTTTGATTCATATACAGATAGCACATATATTGATTCATGAGTTTTCAGGAGGAGAATTAAACTTTCTTAGAATTCAACAATGACCTTGACAATTTATGTGTATACTACATGTTAGATGAAATTTATAAATTATGGCTGTAAACTTGTAATTGAATGGTCGATGTATAAGCATACATCATATTGATTGAATTAAGGAAACTCGACATCTAGTTCCCTGATTGACACATATGGGTATGTACCAGTTCTTATTTTTGACTGATTATATATTTGAAAGGTGTGAGCACAATTGCTGGAGGTTCTTCACAGAAAGCTGGCCGTAAAGACGGACCTGGACGTGACGCATCATTTTCGGATGATTTTGAGCTGACATTTATTCCCCAAAGATGTGCTTTGATGGTCTCTGACCATGGTAACAGATTAATCCGTCAGATAAATTTAAAAGAAGCGGATTGTGCAAGGCGTTCTGGATCTGGTATTGCATTTAAACTATGTTTTTTTGAAAACTTTGCTGAGTTTCACTATAGTTGCTGCTGAAAGGGCATGCGTGCAGAAAAAGTTATCCAATTCTCGTTTCTTAATGGCATAGTCTTGCTAAAATATAATGTCTCTAACTGTTTGCATGTTTGTTAAGAGTGCAGCAAATAACTGTCATGTTTCTTATTCGGTCTAATTATGAAATTACCCTCTGTCATTTAGTGTAATTACAGATGTACCCAGCTATCATTCAAAATTACTAACATCTTTCTATTTTATAAGTTACTCCATTCGTTTCGTTCAATCTGTCACTTTTTAAAATAAAACTTGTTTCATTCTATCTGATCACATTTATATTAGCAAGAGAATTAATTACTCTTTTTCCAACTTTAGTAATTAATTAAATACTTTCAACTTACTATTGAAGGGCAATATTGTAGTTCTGTATCAGTATTTATAACTATTAACCGACATTCCTAATCTATGTGTATTAACCTTAAATGACATATATGTTAAGAAAATACAAACCTCGAGGGAGATTTTGTAATTCTGCAACGGTGTATTTATAATTTTGAATTATAATTGAGTTTTTCGTAAATAGGCCGAACCTCAAGAGTATTTTTGTGATTATCCCTTTTCTTTCCATGGTATAAATCTCGTTTATGAAGAAAAACACACAATTCTGTATCTTATGCAGTTTTGGGAACAACCTCTGTCTGGCTTTTGGGTCTTGGGCTTTCTTGCTTATTCGGCCTAATTGTCGGTTTTGCGATTCGCCCATATGTTCTTCCACATGTAAGTTTGCCTCGTATGTATGTATTTGTTCAGAACATAACATGAATAAAAAACCACCTTCGTCTAACAAATACTCTGTAGACAGGAAGGTCTCAGACCTCTTCGGTCCAGCTGGACATGGACACGTTGCCTAACGAGTCTGGAGAGACAAATAGTGATGCTTTGCTCCGACATCAGAAGCGTAATTGTTAAATCATCCGTATATTCACTTTCTCGACAGATTATTATGTTGAGTGTCTCTCAGTTCTCTCTCATGTTTAGACCTAGGATGGTAAAATCTCGTGTTACCTGTGAAAAACCGGTATCTTTGTTGGACTTGGATGAATTGTGTAGTAGCAATAGTGGTAGTGGTATTAGTAGTAGTATAGTCGTCTCACCAAGGGTAAATGCGGAATTAAAGGATTTACTTACTTTTGATGGAGGGTCGATGTTACCTGTGAATGCTTACGGAATAGTGGAGCAAGGAAAGGAAAAAGAAGGTGCTGATGTTTTCTCACATGGGCATAATAAGATAGATGGTATGATACGGGCAAATCTCGTGAATTTCGAAGATCAAGGTCTAAAAGTGGGCTCGTTCGAGTCTGTAGAGTGCAGCTTGGGGGGCTTGGTCAAGCGAAGATGAAATTGTGGTGGCTGATTTTTAAAATAAAAAATTGTGCTGTTGCTTTGTGGTAAATATTTGTGTAGCATCGGACATTGTAATGACTACTAATGGTAATTTCCTTGTTTGTGCATCTCTCTTGCTGCTGATACTTTGGCTTCCTGTGGTGGTTTTGTATTGGTTCCATTTTGATTATTTAAATTAAAAGAAGGAGCTGAAATATATTAACTATTTATAGATCGGTTGCTCAAGATCTTTGGTCTCTAATTAGATCAAAGGGCAACAAAGGAAATTTAGGAAATTTTATGCCAAATGAGATTCTGATTTGTAGAATTCACAATTTGGGAAGAATAATTCTGAAAAGTTGATTGATATGTTATTATATTGTATTTAAATCTGGGGAGATTCTGTGGATCTGGATTTTCAGTTTGTTCATCGAGTTGTTGCACTTGATTAAGTTGATTCCATGTTGTGATTCGTCTTCAGCGGTCAGTATTGGTACCTCAAGTAGTTGCACTTGCAGCGATTGGTTCATTGCCTTCATCATCTCCTTTATCAACAATGGAGAATAAAAACCAATTTGATCGGTCTCAATCAATAACAAATACTTGCTTTTACATCTATGAGTTGTATTGAGACATACCAAATGAATAAAGAGAATCGAAAATTTGGGATTATTGTATTTTTATTGAATCATATCGGAGAACTCCACAAGATGTGGAGATAGGCGCACCCAATTATTTAATTTATCATCGCATATAATTGACACATAGCATCACATACAATCGGTATATATCATCACACCTAATTATTTAATTTATCATTGTATATAATTATTTAATTTATCATTCCATATAACTGACATACATCATCACAGATAAACGTTACATATCGTCACAAATAACTGATACATATCATCACAAATAATTGAAATTCTAAATCGAAAATTTAAAACACTAAAATGAAAAAAATGAACCTAAAACGAAAAACTAAACCCTAAAATGGAAAACTAAACTCCAAAATTGAATATTTTAAACCCTAAATTTCTATCACATATCATCATATATAATTAATACATATCATCACATATAATTAACATATGTCATCGCATATAATTGGTAGAATAATAGATTTTTGTGGAATACTAAAATGAAAAAGAAAAAAAAGGAAAACTAAATCTTAAAATGGAAAATAAACCCTAAAAATGAAAAACAAAACCCTAAAATAATAATAAAAAAAAACCCTGAAATGAAAAAATACACCTTAAATTTTTATCACATATCATCACGTATAACTATCATATATCATCAAGTATAATTAAATGATAATAATTTTTTACATGATGTAATAATGATCAATCTGTAGAGGGTGTATAAAATACACCCTCCATATCAATCTTTTTATTTTATTTGAGCAAATATCAAATCATATAACACCATTGTCTTTGGTCAAGGAGTTTTCTGGGATGTAAAAATGTCTGCAGCCAATGTCCACGGGCCAATAAAAAAAAAGATGAAATTCTCATTTACTACACTCCATTACTATTGATTGCCAAATAATTTAATGAAAAATATTTTATCTCATTTAGTCAAATATATCCTATTTAATCAATAGTACAACTTAAACGATCAAAACTACCCCTACACCTAAAAAAAATAAAATAAAATAATAATAATAATAATGACATATGAAATTTTGCTTCACATGTAATGATTAGTATGAAATTATACTCGGTGCACTATGTATTTTTGTTTTAAAAATATTGTGTAGTATGAAATTATCATGTGCAATTTAATATAAAATTTGACATTCTAAATCTAAAATCTTGAAAAAAAAAATGCATAATTTAGTTTGCAATCTGGTAGGGTCAATATGTAATTGATAATAGTAGTATGAATTTTAAAATATAATAGTATGAAATTTCATTGATTTTGTGAAATTTTAGAATGAAATCCACAATATCAGTTTGAATTTCATATAGTATGAAATTGGAATTTAAAAACATAAAATTGTGAAGAAAGCTTGTATTTTATTTTGACATATTGCGTATAATAATTACATAAAATATTATGAAATCTTAGGGTGTGGTGTAAAATCTTGTCCTATAATGATTAAAATTACTGAATAAAGAAAAAGAAAATTGAAAGGAGAAAAAAAAGTAAAATCATTACTAAGAGTAAAGTAGTATTCTTATGTATTAGTTTATATTAAATGGAAAGATAATTAATTATATGAGAAATTAATATTTTCACTAAAATATTTAGAATATAACATTTACCCTTGTTGGATCATATGAAAATCGCTCCTAAAGAAAATTGGCCTAGAAAAGTTGAATCGTAGAGTATTGCAGTAAATTTTGTAAACTCACATTTGTAAATGAGTTCGTAAATGAATGAAGAATATTAGAGAGCAAAATCAATACTCCTTAACACACCAAATATCTCAATCAAAATAATATAAAACAAATATCTCAACCAAAATAATTAAGATACATTTAAAATTCACAAAAAAAAATTGTATCTGAATTGAATGAAGGTCTGGACCTCATTCAACCAATATAAAACTCGAATCCAAGTAAAATTCAAGTTCAAGTTTAGATTTCAGTTGAGATTAATGTGGATTTTATATTTGTAAAATTTTTAAATTAAAATATAATAATAATAATAAATGAAACTCGAATTCAATTAAAATTATCATTTCAGATTAATGTGGATTTTATATTTTAAAATTTTTAAATTAAAATAGAATAATAATAATAATATAGACGTCAAAGTAAAGAAATTGTTAAATTCAAATGGGTAGATTGAAAGTAAAAATAAAATATCCATTAATAATAAAAAGTATCAAGGGGCTCTGAGCAAATAATTTATTTAAAAAAATTAATTTAAATAAAACTATATATATGCGGGGTTTGAAAAAGAGTAACACTCATTAAAAATACTAAACCAATAATATTGAAAATGGTACACAAATTGTAACATTGTTTTTCTATTTACACAAATATTATTCTTCTATTAAATAATTTTTGTACACAAATTGAAGCATTGTTTGTTCAAATTATAGTAAGTTTGGTTTTCACAATAAAAATATTTGAGTATTTTTACCCGAGAGCCAAGAAACTAGTTTTCAAATATAGCAAATGCCCTAAACTTGAAAAGAAATACGTAAAAAATTGAGTTGTAAAAATGTTATACAACACCCGTGTTTCGCATATTGAATTGTAAAAATGTAAAATATATAACACTCGCGTGTCGCATGTGAATATGTGATATAAAGAATTAAAATCTACTTATAATTCTATTAAAAAATGTGTATATCTAACTTGTAGTATATGTAATATTATTATATTATTATTGTTATTATTATTATTATTTTATGTTTCCTTTTTATTTTCTGCGTAAGACATTAATCTGTTCATGTAGATAAATAATGTGTTTATCAATGCATTATATTGAAATTAGATAAGGAGATTTAGAATATATTTAATATTTATTTTTCAGGTGTAAGAATTTATTATTATTAATTTTTTTTTGTTCTCTCTCTCTCTCTTTTTCTTTTTTGGCGTAATAGTTTTTCATATAAATTTTTAATGTTATTTTCAATGCATTATATTATGATTACATATCCAAATTTAAGTTTATATATTTTATATTTATTTTTCTTTTGTAATAATTTTTTATAACTTGTATTTTTCTTAAATAGAATATTTAGAATTCTAAAAATAAAATCATTTCAACTTTTATTATAAATAAAAACTAATTCAAATTATATAAATTTTCTCTAATTAAATATGAGTTATTTAATTTTTTATATTAGTAAAATAAAAGTAAGATATTAAATCAGACAAATTTAAAAAAAATATTGAATTAGGTAACATATAATAAAAAAAAAATATTAAATTAGGTAGATATTAGGTTCGGTGACACCGAAGCTAACAAAGCGTGGGAAATAGACACATAGGATAGGAGAATTTTGTTATTAATATATATATATATATATATATATATATATATATATATATATATATATATATAGGATTAGGTTCAAATAGATCCCACGTCAATATATGCGAACCTAGGAACCAATTCAGGCCGTAGATCTAATAATTTGTACGGATCAGATTTTTTCTATTTTTTAAATTTATTAAATTATATATATGGAAGGAAAAGGGCTTCTAGGTCATTTTACATAAATCCAATCATTCAATTTAATTCCCTAATTTCAGCCCGTGTTTGCCTATTACTTCTCACCCAAACCCTTCTTCTCCACCAAACCAGCCGCCCCTCCCTCTCCCCATCCCCTCCCCGATTTCCTCCGCTCCCAAACCAGCCGTCCAAACCAGCCGCCCCATCCCCCTCCCCGATTTCTCCACCAAACCAGCCGCCCAATCCCACTCGCAGTGAGCCGGTGACCCAGGTGTGGCCGAGCGCCGCCCTGCCCCGAGCGAAACGGGAGCGCCGCTCCTCTGCCTTTAGGTTTGAAGACGGTGAAGGAGGCTCGACGGCGACTTAAGCGGCGATTGGGTAGGCGACGCTCCTTCATCTTTGGGCTCGGGCGGACCCGCTTCCTCTTTGATTGTCGGCGGCGGCAACCCGTGGCAGCGGCGGCCCCGACAACTACCCGCAGCGGCGGCCCCGACGACTACCCCCAGCGGCGGCGAATCGGTTAACAAAAACAAAACCGAAATCCTTTGGTCGTTTCGCACCTCTCGGTAGTGTTTCGTGTTTTTATTTTATTTTTTTGGCCGTATCTGACGGGTGGGGGCCAATTTTGACCGTGTGGCGGGGTCGGGGAAAGTGCAGGGTGTGTGTTGGTGGTGGTGGTTTGTGGATGTTCGAGAGGCGACTGGTTGTGGTTGGTGGTGGTTGGGTCTGTGGTTGGCGACGGTGGCTGTGGAAACTTCGGGGCCGAAAAAGCACCGCGCCGCTGCTGAAAAAGCACCGCGCCACTGCCGAAAAAGCACCGCGCTGTGGTTGTGGCTGTTCGGGCGGCGACTGGTTGTGGTTTGGTGGTGGTTGGGTCTGTGGATGGCGACGATGGTTGATGGTTTGTGGCTCGGGTCGGTTCTCATGGTTTCGATGGTTGATGGTTGTTCGGGCGGTGGCAAATCCCGGCTGCAGCTGTGGGGCGTCGGCTCGGCCGGTTCTCATGGGTTGGTGTTGGGTTCCGGTGGTTTCGGGTCGGGCTTTGAATTTCGGGTCTTGGCGGTTTGGGTTGGCGACGGTGGTGGAGGTTTTGGTTCGGTCGGTGGTGGTAATGGTATTGGCCGGGAACGATTGCTGGTGGTTGACGATGATGGATGGTGTGAAATTCGACGGGGTTTGACACGGGTTTCGGCCTGGATTTCGTCGATAATGTAGTAAAAAAGCAGCGATAATGTAGTAAAAAAGCGCTGTAATAATATTAAGAAAAGCATTGCTACTTTGTATTAATCGTATTTTTAACAGTGTTTTTTACAAAGTAATGTAGTGCTAAAATTAATCACATGCGATGCTTTTAATATTCAGTTTTTGAATTTAATTACATTTATTTATAAAAATGAAATTTGTGATGCTTTTTTGTACACAGTCGTAGTGCTTTTTTTATCCGTGTGCTTTCTAGAGAGCAATGCAGTGCTTTTTTCGAAATGCTGATATTTGTCCAAAATACCCTTTTAATTAAATTAATTCAATATTTTCCATAATTACCCTGTTGACGTGTCATGTTCTCAACCATCGAGATTATCTAATCTAATGGTCAGGATTGGTCCCTAGGTTCGCATATATTGACATGGTTCCATTTGAACCCACCCCTATATATATATATATATATATATATATATATATATATATATATATATATATATATATATAAAGGGGCTTACTATGTAATATACACAAGAAACAAATAGTAAGATTTTTAAAATATAATTCGAGACATGTAAATGCATTTTCTTTCGGGCAACACTCTTGTTAGCCGAACTAACGGATCATCCGTTAAGACAAATCTCATATCAATACACTATAGTGCAAAAACTAATACATTATAATTAAAAATCAATACATCATAGTCCCAATAAATCATAGTACAAAAACCAATACATCATAGCACAGGTAAGAGATTTATGAAAAATTCGAGTACAAAAACCAATACATCACAGTACAAAAACTAATACATTATAATATCGGATCAGATCGACTAACGGGTCATAACCCGTTAATCTGATCTAACACAAATGTTTGTCATTTCCTTATTATCTCAAATCCTTTAAACAATTGTGCACGGTACACGAAAACCAACCTCACCCACCGAGTATATAAATGAGAATCTCCTACGAAACAAACATGTTAAAACTATTGAAAAATAGGAAATGATTGCATTATTGATCTACTTCACTATTTATTTAATGAAATAATCTATTTAATTACAATTAAATAAAAAATAATATAATCACGGTATGTAAGATCTTCCAAATAATAATCCTTCGAAAATTGTTTTGATTTCACGTCCATGAAATGAGATTATTATAAATAGGAAGGATCTCTCTACATTATTTTCTGAAGGTGTGCGAGGTGAGATTGAGACCCTTAACCTAAATCTTTTTATCACTATAAAAAAACGGGCGAATACTGATAAAAAATGCTGACGGTCAAATAAAAATTCGCATATGCTGACGGATAAAAAATCCTGATAGATTATTGACGGTCAAGGTCCGTTAGCAAAAGACCCGTAAGCGGTCAACAACCCGTCAGCATTTTTTTTGGGCGATGAGTTTGCTGACGGGTCACTGATGGGCTTGGTTGCCGACGGCTCAGACCCCATCAGCAATATTAAAAAAATAAAAAATAGATGCTGACGGATATTCGCCCATCATCATCATCATCATCAACAACAACAACAAAATAATAATAATAATAATAATAATAATAATAATATATGCTGACGGCCATTTAGGCCGTTAGCAATCTTGAATTAAAATAGTTCCCCCTGAAACAAAAAAGAAATGCAGAGTGGAGGAGAGAGTACAACGGAGGAGAAAGAGCGACGGCCACCACCACCACCAGAAGAGAGAGCTCGCACCACCACCGTCGGCCAGCCACCACTGGTTCCGCAAGGTATTTTTTTATTTTTTGTTTAAATTTTTTTAATTAATTGATTAATTTATTTAGAGAATATTTATTATTGTTGAGATTAATTAGCAAATATTTCAAGAAATTATGGTTGAATTGTACTTATTTAGATATTTGGGTTTAATTTTAAAAATTAGGGTTTAATTTGGAATATTTTGAATAACTATGGTTGAATTGTAATTATTTAGATATTTGAGTTCATTTTCAAAAATTATGATTAGTTTGGTATTTATTAATCAATTAATATAAAATTTAGGGTTGAATTATAAATATGTATATATTTGTGGTTGATTTCAAAAATATTAATTATTATTGGGTTTAATTAGCAATTAATTCAAATAACGGATTTTAAGACTTACTTTAAGATCAATTATATTCTTTCTTTCTACACGTAAACACTTACCTTATACCCGTCTGGGAAGTATCAAATAGAGAGTTTGATACCGAATTCTGAATTGTCCACTTATTTGGATAGTTTGAGAATATGATTATCTCACTACATATGTATTTTGTGGACTTTTGAATTCCGATTTCCATCTATCATTTGTTCCCGATTCACTGCAATATATGTGTACTTAGAGAACTAAGGGGAGGTGCTGTCGAAATTTCCTAGTTCTCGAAATGCATAGTAAGATAATCTTATTACTGAACACCACATTCTTGAATGGGATAAGACCCTTACCAAAAACCAATCATTTTCTATAGGCACCCTCATAGGGTTCGCCTATCTATAATTTGATCATTTATATTATTAATAATAATTAGGATATCATAGGATGAGTTCTGACCGTAGTTGGAAATACAAATGGAGGGTGGACGGTTATCTGTCGAACGCATTCGTGGAAGGGGTGGAGAGTTTCATACAATTGCACTCACCCATGGAGCAATGAAGGACGGAAAAAAATTGAAGTGTCCTTGTAGTCATACTAAATGTAGGAATTGCAGTTACCATGATATAAACGAGATCAAATTTCATCTCGTTAAAAATAGATTCGTACCAGATTACTACATCTGGACACTCCATGGTGAAACAAATCTTGATTGCACGCACTAGTGCACAAAGTCAAATTAGAGGCCCTGCATATAAGGCAGATTAATTTAGACTCGCCTAAAAAATGATATATGTGGCGGTTGTATTATCTAAACCGCCTTATAGTTATAAAAAGAAATCGAAGGGTGGCGGTTCTTGACATGAACCGCATCATATAATAACAAATGAGGCGGTTCTATTAAAAATCGCCTCATAATACTTTGTCCAGGTGGCGGTTCTTTAACGAACCGCCTCTAGAATATTTGGCGGCAGTTTCTATCTAAAAATCGCCTTGTACATCGTGAGAGGTGATTCTCTAACCGAACCGCCTCCGGCAATGGAAAATTAA
Source organism: Phtheirospermum japonicum (assembly GCA_014905375.1). NCBI lineage: Eukaryota > Viridiplantae > Streptophyta > Magnoliopsida > Lamiales > Orobanchaceae > Phtheirospermum > Phtheirospermum japonicum. Next base: position 206,162 of record BMAC01000428.1, on the reverse strand, counting down.
ACTGCCGCAGTTTTATAACCTATATACTTCTCTGAATATAACTAAAAAAATTAAAAACGCTCACTCTCCTCCTGCTTTGCTCTCCCCTGCCCTCATTAATCTCATCTTCACCCTAAACTGTAGTGCCCTAATTGCACTTCCCAACATTTTCATCTCCTCTCCCATCTTTTATTTCCCAAGAAGACAACCTGTTCGAGGATATCCAGAGGCCCCAAAGCCCGCAGAAAGGAAAACCCGGCCCAATTCATTTTCCACACCCCTCGGCTCCTCAATCCCCAAACCCGACAAAAATGGCGGTGTGACTTTGAAAAGCTTGACGAAATCTACGAAAGGTTCTAGAAGGTCGTCAAGATTTGACTGCGTAGCCAATTTGAGTTGCCTGGGTTCAGTGAAGAGGGTTCGTTCTTGTTGATTTGCAACTAACCAGTTGAATGAGTGTGAAATTACTAGGTCAAAATGTTCGATTAAACCCAGCAAAGGGTTCGTTCTTGTCGATTTTTACAATTTATCACATTAATGTAAGTGTATAGTGSGAAAAGTTAATTGCCGCATTTGAAATGATTATTGTGTGGTTAAATTTGTTCTTTGTTTTTATTCTTGTTCCCAGTATCAACTTGAATTCTTTTTTGGGATTACCTGATTTCTTTCTTTTTAGGCCCTATTTAAAAAATAAACGAAATTATATAATGAATTAGAAAAATAAATCATAAAACCCGTTACATTTCACTTCCAATATTTTTGTTTTTTGCAGAGATGCTTTGCTGTACAGAAGTGTTCTGGTTAAATGGTAGCCGATGGCAAGAAGGTCGCTGAGAAAAACTCTCCACATCAAATTGGTGCAGCTGTTGAAAATTTGTTGAAGACGGACATATTGGTTACATAATCTGGTTTGGATTTGCCGCAGGTACAGAAATACTGACATTCGCCTATTATTAATTTATTAGAAAGAAAGAACACATATACATTAATTTGAGGAATGTATTGTTGGGATATTCTGTGTCTGATGACTGCTTGTTTGAGCGGTAAATATTCAAAGCATGTATATAACCTTTTTGAATATCATTGTGTTTCAAACCAAAGAATTATTCTGATAATAAAGTGGAAATTTGTGTTTTTTTTCCTTGTTTACTCTGTGTCATACTTTTTTATTTTGCTGGTTGATTTGTGTCTTTACTTTCCCTATGCTCATGCAGTCCTTTTCTTTGTTTTAATCTCTTGGCACACTTTTTCACAAGGCCATGAAAGCTAGAAATGAATTGGCTCAGATCCTGGCCAAGATTTTGTCGCTCAGGAGACAAATGAAACAGAGACACAATGATTTGTTGGGGTCGTTTATGGAGGATAACGAGGAATTAAGTGATGAGCAAATTGCGTATAATATTATCGGGGTGATATTTGCGGCCCGTGATACCACAGCTAGTATCTTTACATGGATTCTTAAGTATCTGGCTGAGAATCCAACTGTTCTTCAAGCTGTCACCGTAAGAATCTCAATCCTATAAATATATTTTTCTTTCTTTTTTTTTTAATCTCTATTTTTTTGTTAATTAATTAATTAATTAAAATTGTGACTTAATAAAAATAACAGGAAGAGCAAGAGGAGATAATTAAGGCAAAAGAATGGGGAGGAGAAAGGTTTGAGTTGGACAGATACTAAGAAAATGCCAATTACAGCAAGGGTTATTCAAGAGACACTCAGAGTTGCTTCTATTTTATCTTTTACTTTCAGAGAAGCTGTTGAAGATGTTGAGTTTGATGGTAATTAGTTGATTTTTTTTAATTATTTTTAAATTCTAAAAGAATTATGTTTTTTTTTTCTTATTTGTGAATTTTTTTTTACAGGATATCTAATTCCAAAAGGATGGAAAGTTTTGCCACTCTTTAGGAACATTCACCACAACCCAGAAAATTTCCCAGAGCCTGAAAAAATTGACCCTTCAAGATTTGAGGTAAATAGTTACTAATTTGTAGTGATTTTTATTTTACTTATTTTTAAAATTTTATCTTAATGAATTGTTCCATTGACAGGTTGCACCCAAGCCCAACACATTCATACCATTTGGCAGTGGGACCCACACATGCACAGGGAATGAGTTGGCCAAGCTGGAGATGTTGGTCTTACCACCATTTAACCACAAAATATAAGTAGGTTGGGAAAAAAAAATGAAAACTATTCTAAATTGTTGCCTGAGTATGTACTTTTGACCTATATATTACTAAAATATTGGAGCCATTTGATTATGTCATGTTCTTTTCTTTGTTTCCTTTCCTCACATTTTCTATCATCCATATGTATATATGTAATTCTGCACAGATCTTGGGGATTTTTATGTCCTGTTCACACACCCGATGGAGAGCCATGTGGGCTGCTGAACCATATGACTGCTTCTTGCCGTAAGAACTTGTCTTTTAATTATATATTTGCCGTTTTGAGAACTTGTTATTAGAACATAGCGATGGAAAACATAAATTGGCCACAAGTGTTTTTTGAGAAGCTGGCATGAATGCATAATATTTGTACTCTATACATTCTCTAGACTTCAGATATTGAAATAAAATATTTGCTGCTAAGGATGCTGAATGAATGACTACAGTAAATTGTTATATTCACATATGATAAACATGTGTTGGTTTCATTTGAGAAAATAATTAGCATTATTCAGTTACATGAAATAAGTGATATTGTGGTTGATATTTTTAAATCAGTTGTTCTTATCTAAAGACATTGTTACGGAATTTTCTTACAGGAACAATAACATCAATGATAGAATCTAGACGGACATAAATTAGGAAGCGATTGTTTCTTACAGGATTTAAATTTACCGACGGAAGTTAGAAAAACATAATGTATTGAAAGTCCAATGTAATTAACAAGTATTTTGTTTTACCCTAGCATTTACTTGTTTTAATCAAATCTATAATGATATGGTTTAATTTTGGTTGATATTGGTTTAAGATTGTAGATAAGAGTTAATTGTGCTAAAAATGGGGGCTGGAACAGGTTTGAACAAGCTAGTATTTTTTTTAATGAAGAAAAGGAGGTGGTTGTAAGGGGGAACCGCCTCGGAGTTATAAGTAAATTTGTGGCGGTTCATTTTTAAACCGCCTCCTGATGTTTTTTCTTATGGCGGTTCATATTTTAGAACCGCCTCCGGAAATCAATATTCGAGGCGGTTCAAACCGCCGCCCGAATTTGAAAGAGTATTTGCGGTGCCTTGATTAGAGGCGGTTCAAAACCGCCTCTAAAGGCGGTTTAAAATCGCCTCTAATCACTATTTTTCCACTAGTGACGCATCGTGTCGACCCCGAAGTTCACGTTGGAGGATTATCTTACGCCGCCCCTGGATAATCCTCAAATGCTTACATCAATATGGTTCATGATGCAGCCGGTCCTAACTTTATATTGAGCCCTAATGTTGAAAAACCGCCTAATCCCAAGGCTCATAAGTTCTACGATATGTTGAGTGATGAAAATCAATCTTTGTATCCCATATTTGAGAAACATTCTCAGTTGTCTCTAGTTGCCCGTCTCATGAACCTGGAGGCAAAATAATCTTCTCGATTTCTTGCATTGAACGTTCCAACGCATTTGCTCTCAAGTGCAGCGGTAAATAATCTTGGTTTGATAATCATCGAGAGTTTCTTGATTGTGGTTATCCTTTTTGAAAAGATAAAAGAAATTTTCGGAAAAATAGAAAGGTGGAGACTCCACTGCCGAGCGTACGGTCAGGAATGAAGATTTTGGCCGAGATAGAAAGTCTGGGGCTTTTGAAAGTTACCGATCTAGATGTATATGTCGTCAATGGACGGATGACAAAATCTAGTGGTTGGAGGAAAAGAATCATATTTATGGATTTGTCTTAGTGGAGCACAAATTTGATTCGGCATAATGTAGACATTTTGCACATCGAGAAAAATGTGTTTGATAATGTGTTCAACATGGTTATAAATGTCAATGGGAAGATAAAAGACACTCCCAAATCCAGGGATAAACTGAACGAATATTGTTTTAGTTCCATCCTACAACAAGATGTAGTAGGAAAGTATCCTAAAGCTTGTTACACATTGGATAAGACATCAAAAGTTATCTTGTGTGAGTGAGTAAAAGCTCTTCAATTTCTAGATGGATATGCATTAAATCTTGGGCGTTGCGTTGATATGAAGGGATTGATATTATTTGGGATGAAGAGTCACAAATGTCATGTGTTCATGTAAAGGTTGATACCAATTGTCTTTCGAAAACTGCTTCCCCATCCTGTGTGGAAGGCCCTCACAAAGCTGAGTTTATTTTTCAAGAAACTCAGTTGCAGATTGGTTGGGACTGATGATATGAGTCGTTTAGAGCGTGATATTCCTCTAATCTTGTGTCAACTTGAAAAAACCTTTTCGCCTAGTTTTTTTTGACTCCATGGAGCATTTGCCAGCTCACCTAGCACGAGGTGAGAATCACAGGTCTAGTGAAATATAGATGGATGTATCCATTTAAAAGATTTTTTCGCAAACTGAAGGACAACGTGAAGAATAAGGCGAGCGTTGAGGGCTCGATAGTAAATGCATATCATATCGAAGAGGCGTCAAGTTTCACTTTGTACTATTTTGAAGATCATGTCTTAACGCAAAGGACAAATTTGTTTCGTAATAATGATGGACAAAATGGTGAAAATGATGATGACGACGTTCCTTCAGTTTTTACAAAATATGGTGAGCCGCTCACGGTATCGGGAAAAAAATTCTTGAGCAAAGAAGAATTTGATACGGCGAGAAATTACATTTTACTGAATTATGAAGAAGTTCAAGATTTTATCAGGTTCAAAATGCCAATATTTATAAATTTTTGACGATGTACTAATTATATAATAAACTAAGATAATTTTAATTTTTATTCATATGCAGTGTCTTCACGGAGGCTGTAAAACAGTCTCAACCAAACATTATAGATATTGGACTGAACAAAAGATTGGAAAGCGAATTTGCCGATTGGTTTGAGAGATATGTGAGTTCTTCTTAAATAATTATATACAGTTGTGACATATATACGCAATTTAAATTGATATCTTAAAAAATAATTAATATATTTATTACTTTCCATCGTTATAGGCACAAGATCCCTTGAACAATGTCACCGACAAGTATATTAAGAATAATAGTAAGTCCATCACGATGTGTGCGTACATGTCATGGTTGCAAGATAAATGGATACAGATTTCACACAGTTGCATACGGATCAAATAAATCAACCTCGAGCATTGACGTTTCTACATAAAGAACAAACTATAGGGATCATCTCGTAAAAGGAATTAGACTTGAGTACAGGGTTACCTTATAAGAGCACACTCATGTTCAATTGTGAGTGGTTTGATCTAACTTCCGCAGGCACAAAAGTTCATCCTCAGTATAATCTTGTTGATGTCAATTATATAAGTAGATTCACTCACTATGAGCCGTTTGTACTTGCTGCCCAAGCTGTTCAAGTTTACTACTGCCCATATCCGAGTTTGAAACAAGATAAACTGAATTGATTGGCAACATGCAAAATTAAAGCGAGATCGATAATCCATTTATCGAGCCTATGATGCCTAATCAATCATTTCAAGAGTAGCAGATAGAAATGAACATTTCAATATAATTGGAGGATGGAGATTTCCGATTACACGTCGACCTTATTAATGAGTCGGAGACAGAAGATGAGTTTCTAACTGATGATGAAGATACAGACGAAGATGGGTTTGATGATAACCTAAATAGTGAAAGTGTCGGTTAAGGTTAATTATAAAACTGACACATATATATATATATAGCTTGAAATTATATTAATTCATTTATCCCGGTTCAATTATGCTTAAGTTTTAATATTTTTTAGTTGAGAAGTAGAGGTCGTGGACGTTCTTCTCTAAGCACATCTTCGGTCCGTGCTTCTCTTGGTTCATCATCCTCGTCTCATCGTCACTTAGAGGATGAAGACAATGATATGATATGCTTATCAGCAGGGACTCCATCGACTGTTCCAGCCATACCATCTGATGCTAGTACATCGAGATGTCTCATGCCACCACATTCTGGTATGATCGAGGTTTATGACGTCCCCCCGAGGTAGGTAACTTTAATTTATATCTTATTGCTAATAAATTCTTTATGTTAGTATATTACTCTAATAAACTCTATATTTTACTAGGTTACGCAGTCACTCACCGGAGTTACCGACGATTCTTCGGCTGATCTACGAGGCTCATGTACACCCTGATGGGTGGAAGTATGAACATATACCCAAGTCTCATCATTAGTTATGGTGGCCCGATTTTTTGGTAATTAACTAATATTATTTTTGAAAATTATTATATATAATGAATTTTATTAATTAAATTGTATTGTTTTATTTTGTTTTGCAGATGCGCTGTTATTGGGACCCGAATTTATATTCTAAGAAGGTCATACAATGTAACTTTTACAGTTATATGGCTCACTCATGGCGCAAACGTATCCATGAGTGGAAGGAAAAGTGGAGAACAGAGGGGAGGTGCCCGCGTGCGTGGGCGAGGACTGATTAATGCATATTTGTACTGATTTTTCTTAGTATTTTAGTTCATTTTTATTAATGTTTTCGGTATAAGTTGGGTAGTTTAAGCTTAATTTCGTATATTTGTATCTCCAACTTATTTTACCGCGTTTTGATCTAGATTGATGCAAATAAGTGATTATTTGTGATTTTTCACTTTATATCTAAGTACCCGGAAGAGTTCATCACGTAAAAGATGAAGTATGATGATCGAGAGTCAAAGATCGAGCTTTCTGGTGAAGAAGTAGCAAGAATTTGAAGCTGACAGACTTTCTATAACGGTTATTCTGCTGGAACCGTAATAGTATCCTTGAAGGACAGAGGCGCTGATGGTAGCTTTCTATAACGGTTACTACCGCTACCTTATCGTTAACACTGACGTGAAAAAGACCCAGAACCGACATAAAAGCCTGATTTCGGCCCAAAATCATCCCACAATTATAAATACCCCCATAATTCGGATTTCAAGCATACTTTAGCATATTTTAGGTCACTTTTCCTACTTTTTACTTTTCCTAGGGTTTCTAAGGCCTCTTAGGGGCTGACAACTCCGACGAGTGCCGAGTTGTTTCTTAGTTTCTCTTTAAAATTTTTAGATTTAGTTTTCTAGTTTTAGATTAATTTAGATTAGCTTTTAGAATAATTTAAATTCAAGATTTCAACACCAAAACGTTGCGGATCTTCTTGATTTAATTAGTAAGTAATTATTTCTTTCGCTTTCAATTTAGTTACATGCTTTTAGTTAGTTTAATTAATGATTATTATTTTCATGACGAAACTTTCTTGTGATTATGATGAGCTTGAGATGATGAATTTGTTGATTGTTTTTTACTAGATCTAATGGGTCTAGAACCTAAATTTGTTGTGAACCATCAATTGGGTCTTCCCAAGTGATCGAGGGGACGAATCAAAGCTCTAGAACCCTATTTTTCTTAATCGTTTTAAAAATCAATTAATTGATAATAATCCCTAGATTTAATTTAATTGTTCTTAGGTAAATTAATCTTAAATTTAGATAATTTAGATAATTAAATTCTTAGTTTAAATAATTTTTAGATTTAATTATATAGTTCGTAGTTTAATTAATCCTTAGATTTAATTCTCCAGTCTCGACCTGACTCTTCAAAGTTTGCAGATATGTCTGGAGCTCCATAACACGATTATCTGGACGAGAGGAAGCACCACCACCTTTGGAAGTCTTCGAACCCACAAGACTCCCAAAGTGTCCCGTGTCAAACCGATGACTCTTCTTAACTCGATGAACTTTCACGTCTCTTCCTCAAACGTCTCTGATACCCCTCTTTGATTGATATATACATACACACACACATACACACACACACACACACACACATATATATATATATATATATATATATATATATATATATATATATATATATATATATATATATATGTATGTATAAATCTATGTGTATATATATATATAGGGTTGGGTTCAAATGAGAACCCGTCGTTATATGTGAACCTAGGGACTCATCTTGACCATTAGATTGGATAATCTTGATGGCTGAGATCATGACATGTTAGCATGGTAATAATGTAAAAAAATGCATTAATTAATTAAAAAGGGTATTTTGGACATATATCAACGTTTACAAAGAGCACTACATTGTTCTTTAAAAAGTACAATAGATTAAGAAAAAAAAACACTACGATTGTATACAAAAAGTATCGCGAATTTTGTCTATAAACTGCAAATTCAAAATCTTTGAAATAAAACTCAAATATTCAACAAATCATAACTTTTTCAATTTTTATTCGTTTTGAATGAAATATATATCAAATTAATCACATTCTCAAGATCTACAATTTAAGATACATATTGCATGTTTTAAGACGAAAAAAATATATATAATTAAATTAAAAAAACTGGATAGTAAAAGCATCGCACATGACTGATTTTAGCACTACAGTACTATATAAAAAGCACAATGAATCTGGACATAATTGGCACTGTGCAATATTTGGAGTGCTTTTCCTTATTTGTTATGGTGCTTTTGAACTACATTAAACAATGTTTTATTTTTTGAATGGTGCAATAGTTATCTCTTATGTCTCGGCACATTTACTGCAACAATTACGAATTTATGTCCATCTGATGGAACAAAACAAACAAAGTTTAAAGAATAGATATCGATAAAAAAAACACCAAATAAGAAATTACATCCCTGATCATGACATCTTATTACATATATGAGTTGAGTATTAATGACAAACTCTACTAGCACTCATAATGCTGAATCACATCCATATCTTTTAGCTGACAAGATGGATCTGATGGCAGGAAAATTTTAAATCGTGACACCTGCCCAAGGCTTAAGGCCCAACAAAGATACAAACAATTCTTGTTTTTCTCGTATTAATGAATTCGGCCCAGAAGTACTTTGACCTTTCTTCTCCAAGTGATCAACACCTGGAACAAAGTCTCTTGGACATGAACGGCCTGCACCACACAATTACCTGTCACCGCCCACCTGCGCCGACGCCTCCCTGATCCAGCCGAGGGCTCACGCCTCCACCGAATCGCCACCAAGGCGAATCGTACTTCCTCAGGTTCTGTGTGGCGACACCATATCCGACGATTAGCCTTCAAATAACTCATCCCGTACAGACTAGTTGGCTGGCCGCCGATTCGCCATCGTGTTCACATAGACACAGCCTTCGCCACCAGCAACAGCGTCTCTGCACCGTCGACTGCCATGGCCGACTGGACACAGAGATGAACAGCCGATTTGGGGGAGAGAGGGAGAGATAGGGTTTGGGGTAGAGACGGGGTTTGGGATATAATTTGATTAAGAAGATTATGTAAGTTTACATAAACACCCTTCTCCTTCTATATATATAATTTAATGAATTTAAAAATAGAAAAAATCTGGTCCACACATATTATTAGATCTAAGGTCAGGATTGGTCCCTAGATTCGCATATATTGACGTGGTTCTCATTTGAACCTAATCATATATATATATATATATATATATATATATATATATATATATATATAAATCAACCCATATTGTTAATACTGTTGACACCTAACTTATGTGTCAACACCACAATTATTCAAATTACATGTGTCAAATGGTGGTGTATTGCAAATCTGATGTGGTATCCTCACATCATTTCCCCCACCCGAAAAAAAGATTGTAAAATTTTCATTGGTATAAAATAACACCTTTTTTTTCATACTTTTATATTCTTTTTCCAACTAGGGTTTTGATTCATGACTGATCGATTTTCTTCTCCAACTTCTCCAGAATTCCTTCTGCTGACTTCTTACACTCCCAATTTTCTTCTCCATTTTTTTTTTTTTGTGAAGTATGATTTGGAATTGTTGGTATATTTTTGTTTGCGATGCACGGTTTCAGATCTGCTTGCAATTCACATTTTCAGATCTATATACGATTCTCATATTTATAGGGGAAAAAAACTTTTTGCCCCTCAGACTATTTTGATTTTTACATTTTACCATACAAACTTTTTTTTGGGACAAACCACCATCTGAACTATGCATTTTTTGCAACTTACCCCCTGAAATCAGAATTTTGGTGGTTTTGGATACCAAATCCGGTTTGTTAAGGTTTTTTTGGTAACTTCACGCCTTATTTCTAATCCTCCCCCCTTTCTCCGCCCTAATCTACCATTTCTACAACGATAACGGCACGACGGTTCTTTAAGCCGCGAAATGTTGTTGATGATCTTCTTCGCCATGGAGAGGAGGTCCATCGTGCCATTATCATTGTAGAAATGGTAGATTAGGGCGGACAAAGGGGGGAGGAAGGAGTGAAGTTACCAAAAAAACCTTAACAAATCGGATTTGGTATCCAAAACCACCAAAATTCTGATTTCAGGGGGTAAGTTGCAAAAAATGCATAGTTCAGACGGTGGTTTATTCCAAAAAAAAGTTCGTATGGTAAACTGTGAAAATCGAAATAGTATGGGGGGCAAAAAGTTTTTTTCCCTATTTATAATTACAGATAAGTTTTTTTCTCCGGCTTTATTTTCGATCACTAATATTTTTGTTCTTAGATTTATAAGTACAGATAATAATATCTAACTATTTTCTCTCCAAATCGAATTTGTAAAGATGATCAGCAACTCTCTTCCAATTTTTATTTTTATCCATAAATCTGGGTCTAATTTATGCTAGTTCGTTACCTTCTCAAATCTGCACATTGAAGCCGGCTTCAAGGCACTCGATGATTCCTCCAGCAAATCCTCCATCACCGGGTGAGACTGTGATCACTTTCTAGTGTTTAGTTGTCATTTTTCTTGAGAATCTTATGAAGTGTGCATTATTACAAAATTAAGTTTATATTGTTCGATTTTTTGTTTGTTTATATTTAGATCAAGACTATTTGAGTTATATCTGGCCATTTGATTTCTCTATTTCACAGAATCATGTATTTGGATTTGCACAAATTTTTTTATTTTCTAGGGTTATGGTTCGAATTGATTGCATGCTTCCGGATTATTTATATCTTTAAAAAAACTCCATCTGGAAAGTCATTAGCGAAGAAATCATCGGAATTTTTATTTCGATTAGACCTGTTAACAAAAATTGTATTTTGCTTTGATTTGTTTGCAAAGTATCTTTTTAAATGTTCGATCTGTCGAGAAAATCTGATTATCTCAAAATAGCTTGGGTTTTCCCTCATTATAATGATGAATTGTTGAAACTCATTTGGAATTAAACTTCAAATAGCCTGGGTTTTTCCAATGGCCTTCAATTCTTAACATTATGTTGGTTTATTTAGTGTATTTTATTTTAATTTATTTTTATTGAAGGATAACAGGAATATGTTTGATTTGTTTGAGCTCTCTATGTTTTTTATGATAAGATCAATGTGGAATTCGTCTAAATTTCCTAATTTGCAACAACTTTGGGTTTTATGGCTTACTGAAGAATACATCGTTTAAATCTACTCCGCTCTTCCCTTCCTTTTTGGTTTGTAAATCAAGAATTGATAATTATTCCTACCTTCTTCAAAATGATAACTCAATCGGCAAATTATGTAATGTTAAGTGGTGCGGCCTAAGTTGGCCTATTAAATTAGATCATAAAAACTTTGGTCACCATAGTATACTTGGGCTCAAAATACAAATATTGGCTTTTCTAAGGTTATAATTGATATTATTTTCTGGTGTTTATTTAAGATGAAATCTTTACCCATCTGCATCATATAAAATACCCTGAAGGATCAAGGTATGAGATGACTTAATTCTATCTCTCTATATTTTAACACTCTATGCTCTTGATAAAATCTCGATGATCAGCTGATTTAAGCATCGAAGAGGGTACGCCGGAAAAACCCTCCGACCCTCTTTCTAACCTTTATTGTTTTTCAGGCTATGGAAGAAGCGTGGAGTCTCGACCATTTTTCGGGGACAAACATTAAGGTTTATATATATATATATATATATATATATATATATATATATATATATATATATATATATATATATATATACTTTCTTGTGTCTCTTTCTTTCTTTTTCTTTTTTTTTTTAGTAATTGGCAATTTTTGGTGGGTTATGTTTTGATATATTTGTTTTTGAGAAAAAATAAATGTTCAATCTGTTGACAAAATTTGTATTTTGGTTCGATTGTTGACAAAATAAAGTACTTTGGATTTTATGCAAACAATTGTTGACAAATATTTTGTTGAATTTGTGTAAATATTTGAATAATTAACTTACTTTTCTTATATTTAGAAATACACACACACACACACACACACACACACACACACCACACACACATATATATATATATATATATATATATATATATATATATATATATATATATATATATATAATTATCGTGGATTCAACCATGTTTAGTTTAATTGCAGTTTTTAACAATTAATTCAGTAAAATTAATTTAATATCAAGATTTTTAGAATCGTCCTTTGATAATAGTTTGAAATTATCTAATGTATATTTAAAAATGCCACACAATAATTTTCAATATGGTAAAAAAAAATAAAAAACATTAAACATATAAACAATAAAAAGCACTTTTGTACATATGCATTAAAAAAAAAACCCTAATTTTATTTCCATGCACATTCAAAAAGTACCTATATTTTATTTTGGACACGTGATACCAGGAACACGCGGGGACATGGTCCAGATACGTTTCCAGCATATTTTTTATATATATATATTTTATCTAATATTTCACCCTTTTGTTGATTATTACTTATATAATGAATTGAGCCGTGTGAAAGAATTGAATTGAGACAAACAAAGTGCTTTTAAACTTGATTCTAGTTGAGCTTAATTTTTGTTTTTTAATTTGGTATGATTTCTAAATAGCCTAATTCATTTTTCAGCACTAATTCTAAAAATATTATGTGATATTAATTTCCATAAGGTCAAATCAAACCTCCCTAATTGGTGTTTCAAGTGTATTGATTAAGAGTTGAAATAGGAGTATACGGGTCTCATTTGGTTGAGCTATTTAAAAAGATGATAGTTGGTAGCTAGTAGCTGATTTTAAATTAGTGTTTGATAAATTAGTTTATCAAAGTATCTGATTGAATGTTAATTTATCAATATAGACATGATTGAAAACATAAAATATTATACATAAAAAATAAGAAAAACATAAATAATAAAAGATATAAAATTATAATTATTAATAAGAGTTCCCAAAATATCTTTTCGATAAATAAGACAAATACATGAAAAATAATAAAAAAGACAATTATAATAATAAATAAAATTTACTTATGACTAATACAAATATTTTCGTAAAATATAAAGTAATATATTATTTTATAAATAAGATATATCTTACAATTTAAAAGGATAATAATAAAGAATTTTTCCCAATAAGATAGAAACTTATTAGAAAAAGTTACAATTTGTAACTTTTTCTAAACATGAGCTTATTAGACAAACTACTCTTGATTTTTAATAAAAATACTTAAAATAGCTTATTGAAATGGAATAATTTATAAAAACTTACAAAAATTTCAATCAATCAAGTAGGAACTGCGTGTGAATGAAAAGTTAATCTAATTAAATAAAGTACTAGTATCACTTTAATACATCACACGAAAAGTTAATCCAGTTAAATAAAGTAGTATGACTTTAATATAATTAAATAGGGGCATATGTGAATGAAAAGGTAGCTAAATGTGTGATAGGAATTCTATTCACGTGTTTTATGAATTGTTTTCTTTTCGCCTTTCTAGATGTATTTTTGTTAAAATAGGTTTTGTGGATATTTTAGTAGTTAGATTTATCTTCTTGTTTAAGTATTTAACTTGGGTAAGAATCCTTTAAAGTAGTTTTTTTTTTCATAATTATTTTACTCCTTAAAATATCAATATATTCATTAAAACTGTTTTGGTATTTTAGAATTATTCTAAAAACGAAGATACATATTTGTGTATATATATCAAAGACGATGGAATTTTGTGAATACGATTTTAAGGAAAAAGAACAGACAATCATTATAGAGAAGTACGAAAAGTAGTCGTTTATTGTGCTCGTGTTCTTCAAACTTGTATTTGATCAACTTGAAGGATTTACGACGACTCTACATTGATCAAACGATCTGTTCAATTGGGAGTTTTTCATATATTATTAGACGAGCAAATTATGATTTCGTACTCTTGATTGTTTCTGCTCCTTAATTCACTCAAATGTTAGTCCGATATTTCAACACCTTAATTAATATTTAGACTCTAATTTATACACTTTTGGAAATATAATATTCCATATAATCCTACCAAATCTTATATTCCCATATAGTTGTTTTAAGCCCATTTAATCATAAATTTATATATAATTTATCATATATGCCCATGCTCTTGTAAACCCGCAGCGTCGATCACGCGAATTTACAATTCTCATTCTCACTCCAATCAATCTCTTTCATCATGTATACTGACGTTTATTCTTCAGAACATTCAATATTTGTATTCCCAATCCAATTCTTCAGCGTCGTGACTTTATTTCTGAGTTCATCAATCTCATTCAATCTCTTTTTGTATTCCCGATCCAATTCTACTAATTGATTCGTCTTCGTCTTTGCACACTCGTCTAAAGCTGATATTCTTTCTCTCAGATGTTTGTTATCATCTTGGAACGCGGCTGATCTCAGTTGGAGAGCAACATGCTCTCTCAGAAGCTCATCGTACAATTTCTCCACTTCAAACTCTTCATCCACGCCCTTCGCATCGCCTCCGCAGGTTYCACCATTATCGGCTAGCGCAACAACATTCATTTCGGGACCCATTCCAACCTCTTCAGACCACTTCTTCAACTTGTCGAGTGTGGTTATTTCCATCTGCGAGGGTGCTAGTTCTGCTTCCACAACCTGTGTATCAGTAACAACCAACTGCCTCATTTCTCGGTTGTTTTTACAYAATTACAGTGTGTAGTACAAAATTATTTGGGTAGAATTCAGAATTATATAGTACAGAATTATACGGCCATAGTCAGAATTATGATTATCTAGTATATAATTATATGGGAATAGTACAGAATTAATAGGGTCCAGTATGGAACTGTAAGTGTGTAGTACAGAATTATAAAGGGCATAATTTTGAATTAGAAGTATATCGTTCATAATTATTAGGGAACAGTTTATAACTGCAAGTCTATAGTACATAATATATGTTTGTATAGTACAAAATTATACAAACATAATACAGAATTAAAATTATTTAGTATATAATTACACGGGAATAGTACAGAATTAATAGGATTCAGTATGGAACCGTTATGGTGCAGCACAAAATTATAAAGGGCACAAATTTGAATTAAAAGTGTATCGTAAGGGTTTAGTAGAGAATTATAAAGGCCATAGTACATAATTAAAAGTGTATCGTGCATAATTATAAGGGGACAGTTTATGATTGTAAGTCTGTAGTACAGAATATAAAAGTTCATAGTACAGAATTTGAAGTATCAAGTACAACATAATCTCGTCTTAGTATACAATTATCAAATGTCCCGAATACTCACCTGCTCACCATCCAGCGTCAGGAGCATCTCCTTATTCACCACGGTCTTCAGGTTCGGCAGGTGCCATTTCATCATTCTCGGTATAGAACCCTCTGCACCCCGCCGCTCGTCGATTAGCCGTGCATGCTCACACAGCCAATACTACACAAACAGATTCATAGAATCAATACAAAYATCAACAAGCCACCAACYAASAATTCCAGGGAATGAACAGAAAATATAAAATACATTTCTTACCGGGAGTACCATCGTGCACCCGACAACTTTGAACGGATCCTCATGGTTAACATTCAGAGAGTTAACTAGTAACCTCAAAATTGTACCACTTCAGTCAAACTCCCTCATACTATCAAGATCCTCGACATACTCTACGCACCCCCACGTCAAATTGAAACCAATTAGTGGTACGAACATCATCGTGATCAGGAGGAGGCAAAACAGCCTCACGGTATCCTCAACATCAAGAGCCGTTTGATTTTTTTCGAAAACAAAATCTTTAGTTTATCCTTCACCACCTTTGGATTCAAGTACCTATCTCCYACAAACCACCTATTAAAGAATTTCCATTCCTTTTTTTTTCCCATGTAAACCTTTATAGGTTTATCACCATCGACAATTCCAAAAATTAATTGTATGTCTCGTTTCGTTAAGAGTACGTCATTTCCACCTAATTTGAAATTTTGTTTAATAGGGTTGTACATGTACATTATATTCGCAGTCACAGCCTCACACCTATGACAGTCCAAGCTACGTATCTTGCCGGAATGGATAGAATCGAATAAAAGGAAAAAAGGTGTTTTCCTCATTACTTGAAAATGTCGTTCTCCTATAGCACGACCGTGAGCTTGGAATTCACTGATCGCCGCGGCCATCGACGACCTGAACTGCCTGCAACGATTAAAAAAAAAAGAGAGAGATATTATCGTAAAAATTAAAATTTAAAATATCTAGCTAGTGGCCAAATGATTTAAGAATAGCCTCCAATTCATTGTCAAGCCATCTTTAAATTTTACTCATTTGGGATATTAGTCTATAGTACATACACATACATCCATACTGAACATATGATTCGATAGCGAAACTATATGGTTCCAAAGTGCGCGATTAATTCGATACTGTACCCTCAATAATTCCATACTATATACTCATTTTTCCATACTAAATACGTAAATAATATTATGAACTTGACATTTACATGTGTATTAGACTCAACCTGAATTCAAATAAATCCCTGTACAAAATTAAAGCCCATCACTGCTTCGCATTCTGTGTAGTCAACCCCTCAGGTTTATACTAGCCATTCCAGGCATATTGTTCTTCACATGCCCAGTACATGATTACAGATCGGCTAGCAAGAGCGAACTTTCTTGAATTCATAAAATTTGCTCATGAAAACCATATATACAAATATACGACGTGAATCATGTTAAGAACTTGGCATAAAAGTATACACTTCAAACAGTGGTGATTTACGAAACTCCAATTCCAGACTATTTATAAATAATAGATTAGTATGCATTAGAATAAACAGATGATGTAAATTTAAATTGCGGACTATGCAAATTCTATACTGCCTCAAATTCCATACTATACACTCACATTTCCATACTACATACGGAACTAATATTACGAACTTGTCACATACATCTATATTAGACTCGACCTGAATTCAAATAAAGCCCAGTTCAAAATTATCCATACTGCCTAAAATTTAAATTACGGACTATGCAGATTTTATACTGCCTCATACACGATGAATCAACACTTACGGAATGGTAAGCAACACTGGTTTTCAAATTTTGTATTTTAACTCTTAAAGTGTATCACAAGTCCAGGATATAATTACAGAATGGTTAGCAAAACCGAACTTCCTTGAGTTTATAAAATTTGCTCATTAAAACCCTTTAAGCAAATATACGACGGCATTCATGTTAATAACTCGGCATACAATATACACTTCAAAAAACGGGGCGATTTACGAAACACCAAATCCACACTAGTTATAAATTATAGACTAGTGGTCATTAGAAAACGACATGTCTCCTGTTGTTCATTTGCGTATACACACGATGGAAAATTAAATGACGGACTAGGCATATATTAAGCTGATTCAAACGGGAAAATATATTCAATGACTTGTACAAAACAAACTGCTCGAAAGATTAAAACTTGTACTACATAACGATGGAAAAAAAAGTCGAGAGTAGCTTACAGAGGGGGAGAATTGTTGGTCATCTTCACTGGCTGGTGCAGAAGTGAGGGTTCAGTTCGTTTTCCAGCTAGAACAAGTACACATTCGCAATTGGTCGACTACAATCGCATATATAGTGCAGAATTTCGCGATTCGGGAAAGGTATTTGAGAATCATCGAATCAGGGCCACTTCAATTGTCTGGGATTGATTTTTCTATTGCCCTCGAAAATAATAGCCCGGGTTTTTAGTTGAATCTTGATGATTTTTTGTGAAATCTCTATGGGAGAACAGATTGGATTGTGCGGATACCAGGGCAGTTTGTAATCTGATTTGCTTAATTTGCGTTTTGATTTGGAACAGCTGGGCGTGAAGAGAGTTTATTTTGGGAAAGGGTTAGTGCTAAATTGGGGTACAATAGTCCAAATCTTTGTACAATTGAGTAAGTGGTAAAGAATATTTTTGAATGGATTATTTGGGTCAGTATTTTTTGTTATTGGCCTAGTTGGGAATTCTCCCTTTTTTTTTTTTTTTTTAATAATTTGGACGGAGTGATTAAAATATTAACAAATAAAATCCAAATGGTATTTGTCATGCGTCAATTTCAAAAATATGTAGATCGTGATTTCTCATACATTGCTGTTACGTGGTCACGTGCATAATTGCATATGCTCCTCGGATCCTCATTTTGGGACAAAGAGAGCACTAATCTAAAAAAAATAAAATAAATGTTCACAACACCATGAAATATATTAAAATCTGCTGACATTCTTACGAATGAATTTAATAAATGAATGTCTGTTTTTACTGTACAAAACAGTATTAGATATAGATGCAGCTCATTGGATCAACCATATATAATGTTTTTTTCATCTCATTTAAGCAAATATCAAATTATTTAACACCATTGGATCTGATGACCTTGAACAAGTCGAGTTATATAACAAAAGCGTGAAAATAAAGAAAAATGAAAGATGCTAGAAAAGAGAATTGAGAGATTGAAATTCATTTAATTTATCTCCATTTTCATAGCACTGGTGACATTTTTCACTCAACAGGGACCATAGATAAAAACTTATATATCACTATTTCTACTCCCATAAACAGACTCCCATTTTCCAAAACATGTACTAATTACTATAACTCCCCCCTAAAAGCTATACCCCAAACTTCCAAATTTAAAGCCATCAACAAGTAATAATAATCTCCCAAAAAAATTAAACAAACAGTTTCATATATCACCTAGCTCATAAATCGATTAACGTCCATGCACGTATCCACCTCGTGAACGAACCTTCTGAACCTCATAGCCATGTTCTAACGGCTTTATCACCACATTTTCACGCACTTTGTCATTTTCTTGCACGGCCCCAAAAACGATCTCGTTCGTCTTCTCAACACTGTGCTCGTAAAAAGTCTGTGGGGCCGACGAATGGTACTGATGGTGATTCTGCTGTTTCTTGGTTTGCTTCTGAACCTCAGTACCGTCCCATCCAGAGTAGAAAGCTCGGCTCTGCCTAAGCTGTTGCATTTTCTCAGAATCTTTAGTCATGAAAGCGTACGTTTTTTTAGGAGTTGGTGTCCTCGTTTCGATAGTGGGAGCCTCGTCATCATCCGGGATAACGTAGCTTTCTTGAACGGGCCAAGTGTTCGAATACTTGAGTTGTTGCTGTTTGTATTGGTGTTGGGTCGGATATGGATGGTTTAATGTTTTTTTCTTGAAAATCGGAAAAAACCCGCCAAAAATTTCGGCAGCGGACTCTATGGTTTGTGAGATTAGTCTCGTTAGGGATCCGAAGAAGCTTTCTTCTAGCTTTTCTTGCTCGTCCTCATTCGGGATTAGTGGGGGCCGCATCGAGGACTTTAGTGGCTTTTGATACGGGCTCGGGGATAAACTCTCGTTCATGGCTTCTTCGTGATCCTTCATAAAAGAACAGAAATTAGAGTTTGCGCCTACTTTGGGATAATTACAAAAATCCCCCTGGGGTTTTGTCTAATTACCAGAAAACCCCAAAAATTATTGAAATTTACAGAGACCACCTTGAATCTTGGTTTTGTCTTAAATTTAAGGAGGTGACTGTAATATTTCTGTAAATGTAAGTTTTTTCTTTTTTGAAATGATTGTAAAACTTTAGGGTTTTTTTTTGCAAATTTTAAAAACCTCTTAGTCTTTTAGTAGTAAGACCAAACCTCAGTTTTTTTGTTTTTTGTTTTGTAGTTATCCCTTGTTATTGTTCTTTGTCCAAGAACCTTTCAGTAATTACAAGAATACCCTTGAGGTTTAGCATAATTACAAAACAGCTATATGATCTATCAAAATTACAATTACCCCCATGACATATGTTTCAATTTTACTAACTGCTGAGGGAGATAATTCATACAAACATCATGGAGGTAGTTGTAATGCATCGTGCATATTTTTTTATTTTAAAAGAATAATTGGGTCAATCTGTAATTAAGCTAAACCTCAGAAGCAATTATCGGAGCATAGAGTAATGCATAAAACTCACATTTTGAGAAGAAACGATCAAACCAACCCTACGTTGAAGCAAAGCGAGCATATATCCGAAAAATCCAGCCGCTACAAGCACAGCAATACCTGCACACCATTTTATTTAGGATTATTATAATTTAAATATGCTAACTATAACATAATTAAAATATGGTATACTGTTGTTGGGTATTGTGTATTTTCTTACCAAGAGGAAAACCACTTCCATACTGATAGGCACAGTCATCGAAGTTGAGTTGTATCTCCCTAATGGCTTTATTTCCACGATCGATAACAAGAAGGGAACAGCTGCTTCCGAGGTATACCACATCAAAATCATTCGAAAATTTTGCATCTTCGCTCGGTCCGTCCACGTGTCCACCCCCACGGCCCCGTTTGCCTCCAGCTATTGTCGTGACGCCTATGGGAAAAAGTTGAACAGATACAAAATTAATGAAAAGTACAGATATATAAAGAAAATATTTATTTTTAGCAAAATCAAGATTTCAGTAAACAGGGCAAAATAAAAATAAAAAAATGCCCCTGAAGTTTAGTATAATTACAAAAAAAAAAACACAGGTTTTTGAAAATTACAAAAACCACCTTGAATTCTGTTTCCGTTTTGCATTTTGTTCCTTCATTAAAAAAAAAAAGATTTCCAAAAGTAAAATAAAATGACATTTGTAGAAATATTACAGTTATGCCCTAAATTTAAGAAAAGATAAAACCTCAAGGGATTTTTTGAAGTTTTTTTAACTAGACCAAATCAGGCTTCTCCCTTTTTCTTTTGTAATTATCACATACGAATTACCCCTGTGGTCTAGTATGATTATGAAAAAATCCATTATTTTCTAAAATTACAAATACCCCCCTGAGGTTTATGATTATTATACGAACTACCCCCTCAACAGGAACAGTTGTAAAACAGAAACAAACGTCAAAAGGGTATTTGTAATTTCAAGAAGGGAAAGAAAACTGGGAATTTTTGTAATTAGACTATACCTCAAGGATAATATTTGCAATTTTCCCAAAATAAAAAAAATTGTAAAGCCATTATCAATCAGATGCATATATATGCAATTACCTTGCTTAAGTACTATATCTTGCCACGTTCGGCTAAACGACACAAATCAAGAATAGTCACCTGTATCACTAATCTTACGGATCGCCATATTATCCGTGTCGGCAATGTAAATGTTTCCTCTATCATCAACCGTAAGCCCCTTTGGATGGTTCATCCTCGATTCTCTCAGTTTCCCATCTACATGTCCCGAGTATCCATCTGCTGACCCTGTAACCAATCTTGGCCTACTATCTACAATTTCCAGAAAATTACTTAAATTAGTCGCTATTATCAATAAGAACAAGGAAATATGATGAGAAAAAAAGTAATTAAATCTCAAACCCGAAAAAAGATACTATTATGCAATACATATGGTTGAATTCAAGAAATATTTGCAAATAACAAAACCAAATGTCACAAGAGCTGAAATGTGTTCATACTTCATCATCAAATTTCATTTTCAACAAAATGCAGCCAAAAACTACAACATTCATGTGTGTTCAATTAAAAAAAGAGGCCCAGCTCACTATCAGCATCAGAAGCTAAAAATCACTTATCCTGGACTAACACACACTGACACAGATTTTTCACTAAAATTTCAACAACGGCCACAAATCATTATAAATAGAATGGATAAAAACCTACGGCCAAATAGGCATGTGATGCAAACAGGAAAACAGAACAAAATTAGAATCTCACTCTAGAAGAAAAAAAAAAGAAAAAGAACTTACACAAGGACAGAGAGGATGAAATCTTGTAAAGATTGCTGTTAGCATTATCCAAAATAAGAAGGTCGCCATCAGGCAAAACCTCAACAGAGTAAGGCTCAATCCCAAGCTTGCTACCATCAAACACTGTCTCCACATTATATCCACCCTCGAATTTCATCATTGGACGCCCTGTTATTGCTGCAAATATAATAACAAGAAATTTAAAAAAAAAAAAAAAATCCCATCAAAATAGATAATAAAAATAAAATTGAAGAAATAATAATTAAAAAAGAAAAAGAAAAAGGAAAGCATCAAATCCAAATCCAATATATTTACCCGTTTTAGTTGTGGTCTTGAGAGATGAGACCCATTTCATCAGCATCGCAAATGCATTTGAGAATAACCCATTAACAATCCCTGCTCAAAAAAATATATCAGAACAGATCAAAATGAAAAGACGATTCTAGAACCTATACAGCTTCTGCAAAAGCATATATACATATAATGTGTGTGTATAAATACTTACTGGCAGGTGAGGAAGCAGCAGAAACAGAATAAACACCACTAAAGAGAAGAAGAAGAGCGAAAAGCAGCACAAAAACGTTGTTCCCCATTTTCAACGCCATTTTCAAGATTTCTGGAAAAAAAATAAAAAAAATGGGAGCCCACAAAAACTGTTCAAAAATAGAGGTTGGAGCTCAGCATTGTCTGGAAATTAAAACCCTAGCAGAAAAAGGAGGAGCGGGCGAAAGGTTTTTTGTGGGTTTTGAGATTCTTTGATGAAAAGAGCGAGGAAAAAAGAGAGAGACGAAAAAAAAAAGTGATGGATTTTTTTTTTTTTTTGAAGAGAGTGAGCGAGTGTGAGAGAGTGTGTGAAATGGTTGAAGGAGAGAGAAAAAAAAAAAAAAGAAAAAAGAAAAAAAAGGGAAGGATGAAAGAGACAAAAGAGAGAGGAAAAAAGGGTATACTGTGGTTGGGTGTGTGTGGAGAAGAGAGTGGTGGGCCACCGGTGAAAATATAAAAGAATGCCAACAGAATCATATGCTCTCTTATACTCTGTGTTTTCTTTGTGTGCTTGTGTGTGAAATTTAATTTTGTTATATAAAGTGGACAAAAGGGTGTTTCAAAAATTTAATCTTTTGCAAAATTCTTTGTTTTTATATGTTGTGTAATCTTGTTTCTGAAATTTGGTATTTTGTTACTTGAATTTCATATTTCATCAGTAAATTACAATGACTAAAGAAACTAGTAGTAATAAATTTTCCCATGAAAAGAAGAAAAATAAATAAATTAAAATGTTTGTTACATGAATTTTATTAATCAGAATAAAATTTTATAGTGTCACTTATTTTAAATGGTTTTAACTTTTACGTCAGAATGAGGTGACTATTGGTTGTATACTGATTATGCACAGCAAAACGCAATTTTCCCACTTTGACATGCCTAATTTCCTATCATTTTCATGGGCTTTTATTATCAAGTCCCTAAACATTCTATAATATGTCAAAAAAATCTAAAAGAGAATTAGTCAACAAGGCTACAGAAATACAGGTGCAGTTTATTTAGGTTTGTAATGTGTTGTCAAATTAAATTTAGTGCTTTAAGTAGTAAGCAAGAATCTATAATTGTGTTTTCTGTTCAAGGATGTATTATTCATGAGAAATTAATTTGCCTTTATTCAATGATTATCCTCAAGAATCTGAAAATAATCTTCAACATTAAATGGAGAGGGGCCAAGGTCTAGGCCCACAGTCCAGTACATACAAAGAGGGCAAATGGGCTTGCAAGCTGGCCCAGTAACTTTACACTCCTTTTCTTTTTTAGCTTTTATTATCATTTTCTTTCTTTTTTGGGGTCAATGCTGTGGTCATTTATATTGATTGATGATGACTTTTTCTGATCCAGTTGGCAATTGGTATGGGTAGAAACTAGAAAGTCTAAAAAGAAGTTGAAAAATAGGGAACCTGGTGTGGTTTGTGTTCAAACTCGTGTTTATATTTTCAAATATTCTTAGGTTTGAAAATATTTTCGTTGAGTCTTTATGTAAAAATGAGGATGTATTTGGATTAGTAATAATTCTATGTAAACTCTACCGATTTAGAAATAAAATTACATTTCTATTTTATAAATGTGAGCAGTAGATGTAAATGGCTGAGATAATATGAAATATTAAGGTGGAATATGGATATGTTCCGAAACACCTTTTCCAATTTCTAATTGTTTCAAAAATTAAAGTTATTTTTGTTTATAAATTTTGTTTGAAATTTTTTATTTTTTAAATTAAAACATTTCAAATATATCAATTACACCATCTTTAAAAATATGAGTGTCACCACTACCATCAAAATTTATATAAATATTATTATTTTAAAATTATTTCTATCTATTAAGATCTACCATCTACGACCTTATAAATATTAAAATATATATTCTATCTAATACTATTAAAAGTGGACCGTAGGTTCCTAATCTTATTTATTGAGGAAAAAAAGAAGAACACCAGGGGAAAAAAAAAGAATTCATTATCAATTAATAATTTATTGACAAGAAAAATGGAAAAGAAGCACAGGGGCAGAAGAAAAGGAATAAACGAAAAAATAGGAAATGAAAAGGTTGGAAAGACAATTTCTTTATTAATGTAATAATTTACTGATAATAAATAGATGAACAGTCCCAAAAAAAAGGAAGAAAGGGAAAGGAATAAAAAAGAGTAGAATGGATAAAACATGCAAATGTGGAAATAATAATAATAAATTTATTTTATTTTTATAATTTTATCAATTTAATGTAAATATTTTGATATTAAATAATATTAAGATCCTTTTATGAAAAGTAAACAATATAATCACCGCAACCACATCCCTTATCTAGCTACTTGTCAAAGGATATTATTTACTTGAACCAGACTAAAATAATGGTTACATATAAAAAAGAAAGATTTAGGCCTGCATGGTTGAGCTGATTTAAACAGTCGTGAACCAGACTAAAATGATAGTTACATATAAAAAGAAAGATTTAGGCCCTGCTTGGTTGAACTGATTTAAACAGCTGATAACTAACTGATAGCCGATAGCTGATAACTGATAGCTGGTAGCTAAATTTTCAATTAGTGCTTGGTAAATTAGTTGATTAAAGTAGCTGATTGAAGGTTAATTTACCAATATAGATATGATTAAAAAATATAAAATATTATACATAAAAAAAGAAAAATATAAAGAATAAAAGAAATAAAATTATAATAATTAATGAAGACTTCCCAAAAGATTATTTAAAAAAAAAAAGACAAATACTTGAAAAATAATTAAAAAAAATAATTATAATAATAAATAAAACTTTAATTATGACTAATAAAAATATTTTCGTAAAATATAAAGTAATATATTAGTTTATAAATAATATATTTTTTTACAATATAAAAGGATAAAAATATGATTTTACTAAATAATGTAGGAGCTTATTAGAAAAAACTACGATTTGTAACTTTTTCTGAACAAGTGCTTATTAGGTAGAATAAGCTATCAGGAGCTTATTTTTTGTTCTTACCAAGCAGCCTAAATATCATGGCACTAACATTTGATGTACATCAAATAACACTTGTATTCCTCGAGTGCTTTCCCTATTTAAGTTAGGTGAAGTGCTTCTTTTCCTTTAGTGTGGCTTCCATTATCTTGAGGAAAAAGATGGGCATGGCTTGGCTTGGCTATAAAGGGCCATCATCGTAACTTCAAATCCAATAAAAGAGCACAAAAATGGGGGAAAAAAATCCTACAAACCTTTTACTACTACTACTCCTTATAGCACTCGCGCATTTGGTCACCGCGGCCTTCAACGATACTGCGTCGTGCAAAATATCGATGGCAGAATGCGACCAAGACTCGGAGATGCTAATGGAATCGGAAATAAGCAGAAGGTTTCTTCAACAGGCAAGATACATCACGCCGGGTACTCTGAAAAGGGACCAGCCGGTATGCAATGGCGGTGCACCCGGCGACCCTTACACGAGCGGCGGCCGCTGCATTCCTCAACCCTCACATCCATACCGCAGGGGTTGTTCCAAGTATTACCGTTGCCGAGATGGTTCTTGATTCTAAGAAACACGACATATGTTAATTTTCACATTCCAAAAGCTATGTCATGTTCAAGATTATGATAGTTAGAGAGCATTAAACATACCTTCATTGAGCTACAATAGCTAGCAGATGATAAAGGCTGTTGAGCTTGCTCAATCTTTTCGACTCTTTTATTGTGTTGCGTCATCGTTGATTCAATTTTTTTTTTAAATTTATTGACGCTTGTTGGTTGTTACAAAAATAGATAGCAAGAATAAGCACACCCAGAAACTAAGGGCCTCAAATGGCCACATATAATATATACTTAATTTAAGAATAAATATTACACCAATTGATCGATAATCTGGTTAATTACAAATTCATATCTTAATTTTCCTTATAAGAAATTAAATAAATCAATAATTGCCCAGAACACCAAAGAACCAAAATAGGCATGATTACAATAATAATTAATAACCTAAATCATTCGATTTATAAAAATACAAATTAATTGCCCAGAACACCAAAGAACAAAAATACACTATAAGCACCTTGCAAAGAAAATTGCATAAACAAAAAACACATTCCAAAGTATTTGCAAACTCTAAAAATGTGCCTTTCTTTTTTCCGCCAAGAAGCCGAGAAGAACTTATTTCTTAGAAATTAATTTTCAAGATCATATATGCATTACAGAATTAAGATCAAATAATTATTTAGGAGTTACTATCTCACCTACTTTGAAATTGAGGGCCCTGAGCTGAAGTCTAAAAAACATTTTTTCTACCCATTTTATTGGATAATAAAAGAATTTTCATTTTAACCATCCCATTTTATAAAAGAACCCCCATTAAGTCGATTGTAATAAAAGATCAATAAGCCAAATTCGAAGCAACCATCCCATTAAGCCTTACAATATGTATAAATTACTCCTACAAATGAGTTTGAAAACTGTTTAAATTTCTTTTGGAAAAATACGCTTGAAAAACTGAGTTTGAAAAGAACTCCTACAATTACGTTTGATAAAAAGGACTTCTACAATTACGTTTAGGAATTTCTCAAAACCCTCTTGGAAAAATGACGCTTCCAAAATTATGTTTCTCATGTTTCAATAAAAATAAATAAGTGCGAAAAAAGAACATGTAGCCGTGTGGTTAAAAGAACTTCGATAGTGTAAGAAATAATTAGTTTGGGCTCGAACAAAAATAAAATAACAATCATAATAATTATCATCATCATCACCCTATGTTCGATGATTCGGTACATTTGTTGATTAGAGCCTACGAAATCAACAAACCATGTGAGGATATAGATTGAGAGAAATTTTGAAGAATCGTTAACGAATGAACCCACAAATCCCCAAAACAACCACATCAACTGAAATATAAATCTGTAAAATAAAATAATAATATGAGAAATGGATAGTGAATACTAAAAAAAACATATTATTGTTAACGGAGCATAATCCCCGACTTTGACAGAATATTTCATCACATTTAGAAATATTGAAGGGAAAAATAATTCAATGGCAAAAGAATTCTGCAAATCTCAATCGCAAATAAAAATAAACAGATCAACATATCCGGGAAACATGAAAAAAAATACAAAGAAAAAAAAACCAGATTTGCGATTATCCAAACAAAAACCAAAAATAAAATATATCCTCCATTTTTCGAAATCCCAAAATCATGATTATGCAGTAAAATTTGGATCTTGAAATACACTATCGAAATGAATTTGTATGAAAAGAGGAGCGTTTGGGGAAATTTTAAAAACCCTAGATTTCTAATGAGAGTTTGAAATGGGAAAAACTCCGTTTCTTAATAAGTGTTGTTTTAGAGTTTTTGTTCAAAATGAAGGAACATAATATTTGACCAACATCTTCTCAATCAATTAATAATATTCTCATTTAATTACTTCCATTCTTTCTCTTTAGTTATTCTATTACCATAAACTTGATTGTATTTCTTAAAATAAGCGGGGATAAAACTGAAATAAAGTGGTAAAAAAAATTATAAATCGACACTTAATTTATAATAAAATTGAATCTCTAAAACGACGCTTTTTTTAAAACGGAGGGAGTATTGTATACCTAATGAAAAAAACACCCTTATCCAAATATATATCTCTAACAAATCACAACTAAACACCTCAAAAAAATGAGTTATTAGAATCTAACAAATGAAATCCCAAAACACTCTCTAAGACACATTACCCTAATAGTTAACACAATTAATAAATGGCAAACACTCAAATGTGGCAGCCACACATATCCTTTTATTGTGTGACGGGTTCCGACTCACATTTAACCCGGATCCGACCCAATGAAAATGGGTTCATATAAATAAACAAAAAAAATCGGGCGACCACACATTTTCCATCCCTTCGTTTTGAAATTTTCAGAAGAAAAAAAAGAAAAATCCGCTCTCTATTTGCGCGCTCGCTTCTGTGTCGCCGGAGTTGCCTCGTGTCGCCGGAGTTGCTTCGTGTCGCCGTAGTTGCTTCGTATCATTGGTGGATTTTTAGACTCGCCATTATTGTTTTTCGGAGCTTTGTTGTTTTGGAGCTGCCTTTGTTTCGCCACTTTCTTCCTCGCGTCGCCGAAAAATTCGCCGGAAACAAATCGTTTCGAACTCTAGTACCCCGACTCAAGCATCGCACTGCTATAAGGTGTGCTCTTGTGTTTGTTTTTTTTCCTGAGTTTTATAATTGTGATTTTAGGGTTTTGTTTTGCTTAGTTTGTGTTCCTTAGTTTGTGTCATATCATTGATGTTTTTGTTAGTAAATTTGATGTTTCAGTAGCATATACTTGATTTTCACTCGCTTGAGGGATGAGGATTGTGTAGAGTTTGTATGGTGATTTCATTACTTGAAGAACTGATAGTACTTCCAACACTGACAATAATGAATTGTTTAAACATTGACAATAATGGATTGTGATGGATTATTTTTGGAGTTTTTTTTTTCCTAAAGTTGTTGATTGTTTTTGGGTTGGATGATTGATTTTTCTATGAACTTCGTCGTTGACACTGTTCTAATTCAGGTTCGTTGACGACTTAATTTTACGATCAATGATGCTTTCTTTCAGTGTTTTGTTATGATTTCAGTAGTTGAGCAAATTCTTTTTAAATTTAGAATATTATGATTTTACCTGATTRATTCACTGATTTATGGTGACTTAATTTCATATATAGTGTAATGTGAAATGAGAWAAGCTGATTCMCCTGGGTATCTTTTAGAYGCTTTGGAATGTGATGATGGTRTATAGGATACTGATTGACATACATTGATAGGCAAAATACTTGAATGTTAATGTGCATTCAAGTTAGCAGTATATCTTTAGATTCAGATTCATGTTTCTTTATATGATTACAAAATTGAAGATGACATGGCTTGTTTGATATTGTGATTTAACATGATTTTGATTTAAAATTATAAATGCTGCTTGAGTGGAAAATTGATAGTTCTATCATTCATTTGTAATTGTAGTCTGATTTTAGTAATTTTATATTGATATTTTATATTGATATCTTAGTGTTTTTATTTGTTTGTCAGATGGGAAAGAAGCAACTTGTTCGAAAAAGGAAGCGAGAGTCGCCAAAGGATCAATCAGAGAAGAAGATTAAGAAAAAAATGTTGGATGAAGAAACTCCCATTGTAGCTGAATCTTCAATTGAAGCTACTGAGTCCTCAAAGAATTTAAAAGTACTGTTGAAGGTTCCAAAAGGAGAAAAGCCAAAACTAGTACCTGTAATTGAAGAAGGTGAAGTTGGGATTGACAAAGCTGAGATGCTGAAGAATCAGAATTGCCCGACGAAGGGTGAAAAAAGAAAAAGACTGCAAAAGGGGGATGATGAGAGGTTAGTATATTCTTTTGTGGAATTATTATTGTTGTTTCTATAGTTTGTCACTTATTAACTTTTATTTGTCACTTCTGACGTAATGTCTGTCACTTATCACTTTATATCTGTCACTTATTAATTTTTTATTTTTTTTACTTTTGATCTTATTTTCTGTCACTTATCATTTTATACATGTCACTTATTATCTTTTCAAAATCATATGGTGCAAAAAAGGAAGCACGAGTCTGTTGAAGATCGGGTGAATGTTCCTAAAGGAGGAAAGACAAAAAAAGTTACAAGCGATGAAGCGAACAACGAAGATGGACTTGAATCAGAAGTTGTTGAACCTGCAGCTCAAGCAGATGAGAGGATGGAGGATGATGAGAGGTTAGTATATTTTTTTTGGAATTATTATTGTTGTTTCTATAGTGTGTCACTTATTAACTTTTATTTGTCACTTACTGGCTTTTTTTTGTCACTTCTGACCTAATGTCTGTCACTTATCACTTTGTATCTGTCACTTATTATTTCTTTTGTCAATTTTGATCTTATTTTCTGTCACTTATCATTTCATACATGTCACTTATTATCTTCTAAAAATCATATGGTGCAAAAAAGGAAGCACGAGTCTGTGGAATATCGGGTGAAGGATCAATCACCGAAGAAAATAAAAAAAAAATTGATGACTGAACAAACCCCAAAAGTAGCTGAACCTGCAGCTCAAGAAGATGAGCGGATGGATGATCAGAATGTAGTCGAGGGGATTGAAGAAAACCCGTCTGTTGATGAGTTTAGAAAAATTAAACAAGTGAAGAAACCGAAGGCGCAAATTTCAGCAGCAAATGATGAACTTGTACTTTCAAGGGGAGTGAAGAAACGAAAGGCACAAATTTCACCAGCAGATGATCAAGTTGTACTTTCAAGGGGAGTGAAGAAAATCGTTAAAAAAAAATCAAAGGCCGAAGTGGAGGATGATGAGAGGTCAGTAATTCTAAAATGATCTTTGGTTTTTCTCTTGATTGTTAAATTGTATGCTGGCAAATGTGATTGTGTAAGATTGTATTTTCTAGATTTTTTAGTCACTTTTGACCTTATTTTTTTCACTTTGGACCTTATTTTTGTCACTTATCATTTTATGTCTGTCACTTACTATCTTTTTTTTCTACAGAGCCTTTGCATCCAAAAGCAGACCTAAAGCCCTTGTCCATGTTGTGTCTACACTGTCAGCCGAGAGGAAGGAAGATATAAAGAAGATCAGATTCGGCGGCTTGTTGAATATGAAAGTGACGCAGCTGCCCACTGAGATGATGGGGTGGTTGGTTAGTAGGTTCAACGGGACAAGTCGGATGCTGAATATAGATTCTAATAAGAAGTTTGTTGTGACCGCAGACGATATCCGTGATATATTTCTTCTT
The DNA here is from genome assembly GCA_014905375.1 of Phtheirospermum japonicum. Lineage (NCBI taxonomy): Eukaryota > Viridiplantae > Streptophyta > Magnoliopsida > Lamiales > Orobanchaceae > Phtheirospermum > Phtheirospermum japonicum. Next base: position 174,840 of record BMAC01000428.1, on the reverse strand, counting down.
CCCAAGAATACCGGGCATGAAGTGCCTCTTTGAAAAACCAAAGAGGATGCAAAAATTGTGCATGATTTCAAGACGAGGTGTGGGATCGGGGAAGTCTGCTATGTTGCAACTCTGAAGTCACTGCTTTTGGAAAGAGTTGGAGGTGGAGATGATTTTATAAGGCTCTTTATGTTGGTTAGCCTATCTAGTTTCCTGGCTCCAACTGCAAATGGCAATGTTGATTTCAATGTGTTAAAATCAATGATTGATGTGAAGAGATTGCAAAGCTGGATTGGTGTTCGTTTGTGTTAGATAGGCTTTGTAGATCTGTTATCAAGTACAATAAAAAAAGTGTCACATATGTAAGCGGTTGTGTGTTGGTCTTACAAATTGTATATCTGCACCGAATGAAATGGAAGGGGATAGTCGAGCCGTCTTCTTTGCCACTAATTCAGCACTGGACTGCTGAAAGAATTAGAATGAGAGTGAAAGAAGAGAAACGGGCCGGAGAGTTTGGGCAAGGGGAATGGGTTGACATCTATCCTATTTCAGGATCGGTGAATTTTATCGATGAAAAAAACGAGGGACAAAAGAATGCTGGAATCAATGGGGAGGATGATGAAAAAGCCCAGCAGTTTATAAAATTCAAATTACCACTGGGCATGCCTTCTAATAATGAAATTCAGAAAAAGGTCACAGACGTAAGTTTTTAATTTTTATAATATGCCACTTCTTAAGAAATTGCTGTCACTTAATATTACTGTCACTTTTCAATTCTTTATTGTCACTTTTTGCGTTTTAATTGTCACTTTTGATATTTCTCTTTTTTTCCTCTTTCAGCATGTGCAAGAGATATTCCTACTGCTTAAAAGGGATATGTGTATTGTGTCTGATTATTACATGAAAAGATTGGCGGAGATGAAGGAGAATAGGTAGAGCCTCCGATTTCATCCTCACAACCCCCGACTCCGTTGCCATCCTCTCTTCCTCCGACTCCG
>BMAC01000428.1:154269-168326 GCA_014905375.1 Phtheirospermum japonicum | reverse complement strand
CTAGAAGACACCATATCTTGTATTACTTTCCCTTTCTCAACTGTAGTTTTTCTCTCCGAACGATGTAAGTGGCCCCACTCTGTTCTTGTGAACGGATGATTATGGATTGTCTTATGTTCAATAACTACATACCACCCGTCATCACTTAATTTTACCCTCAGTGAAGCAGCACATCCTGTTCGCGTGACAGGACATTTTTTCTTTAACGTCCCGGATTTCCTAAACCCTTCACAAGAGCACACAAAGTAGTGCTCGGTCACAATAACATCGAGAGTTTTTCTAGAAGTTGATTTACGAACACTGAATCCAAGCGCACGACCATGTTTCTTATACAACTCATGCATATCATTAATCGTCTTTCTCCTCAAATCCATGAGAGAACCAGTCACATCTACAGCAACATATATCATCTCTAATAAGTGACTGGTATATGTATAAAAGTGGACAACGTTTTGCAAATGAAAGTGACAGTTTTTTAACTAATAATTTGCTGTTAAAAATTTCTAACAGAAAACAAGCATACAGTTTCGAAAAGAATGATAAGTGACTGGAATATTTAGGAAAGTGACAACGTTTTGGACAGAAAGTGACAATTTTTGACTAAGAAATTACTGCTAAAAATTTGCAACAGAAAACAGCATAGAATTTCGAAAAAATGATAACAAATATGTATAGAATTACCTTCTTCAATTTCGTGCTCATTTACAGGTTCGAAATCAGAATTTTCTTCATCATCTCCGTCCAAACGAACCACAATATTTGTATTCAAACTAATATTTTCCGTTTTAGGTACTAAATCCACATCAATTACTTGAATATCCGCCAATAATTTCACGGTCGGGTCGTGCGGAGGCTCTGATAAATCGCCGATGAGTGTTTTTTTCTGAATTAGGGCTGGGCGTTTCATCGGGGAGAGAGAAACCAACCGAAGAAGCCATTGGACGGCAAGGAAGAAGCCGCCGACCAAGCGTGTGGCGGCGAAGAGTCTTGTGGCTGGCGGAAACTCTCCGGCGGATTCTTCTGTTGCGGTTCAATGGTGGCGCGTAGGGTTTTGTGTGGTTGGATTGGATGTGTTGGCGATTTTTCTTGCAACCGACTGCTGACGCGCTCCGCGATGGAGGTGCGATGGGCCGCTGTGCACGGGAATTTGCAGACGAGGGAGTTAAACGGCGGCTGGCGAGTGGAGCGGAAAAGAGAGAGAATGGATTTTCTTTTTTAATTTATATATTAACCCAGATGGATACAGGTTGTGTTTGAATTTGGGCTCCGTCACACAATAAAAGATCCGTGTGGTAGTCACACAGGAGACCCACTCTTAATAAATAAGGAGGCGTCAAATTCAAAAGCATTTGGTAGATTATGGATGCGTTCCCATTAATGAATTGATGAACTGAACTGAACTTCACTTAATGAACTGAACTTCACAAATATTGACATCCAAAACAATTAAAAGTTAGCATGGGTCGAGGTGAATGTCACGAAGTCATGCTGCTCGTAGACTTGGTCCGAATTGCATTTATCTTTTTCCAAAATAATGAATTTTCTAATTAAACAATGCTACAATGAGTGAATTGTTAAATACTTGCACGTGATCAATCATATTCTTACAATGGTATCATGGTCTGATACCGAAAAAGTTGGTCTATAGGAGACCAACTGGCAGAATAAGATGGTCTGTGAGACCAAATATGTGTTAACACGATCCAAAATAATCTAAACTTATTTATATTTATAATTGTTTACATTATATTATCGATGTTTGCAAAAACTTGTGCTTTTCGAAAGTAAAATAAATAAATAAATTTGTAGCAAGTCTCAAAGTTGTTGAAAAAACTTTTTTTGGCAAGGTTTGTAAATAAATGCTAAAAGTTGTTTATTAAAAAAACAAATAAAAGTAAAACCAATAGCATAATTAAAATTTAGACAAAATTTAATTTAATCAGAAGAAAAGTGTGGGCTTAAGCATGGCCTAAATAAAACTAGACCCGTCAAAGTCAAATGTAGAGATTAAACAGAGCATATTAGAGAGAATGTTTGAAACGGGTAACATCGTCATATTATGATTTGACGTGGTGCCCGGTGTACCCCTTCTTCCTTTCCAGTCCGGAATCATAATCATTAAGTACCAAGTTTTATACCCTTTTCAAGGTTTGTCATATGAATGATATCCAGGTGTATATTGTCCCACACTCCGGCCCCTACAAACTTCAATCATACAATTCATCTGTTTCGCAATCATATCACTTCAGACTATTTATTGTCTATTGTGATTGCCCTCAATTTCTAGAGGGAAAAAAAAACTAAATAACCACCCCCCGAAAAAAAAAAACCGACATCAAGAATCAAATTACCATTACGTTTGAAGGAGCACTGTTAACTATACATTTAATCAAAAAGTTGAAAAAAAAAAAAAAAGGAGAGTTAGGCAGCCATTTTCAGTATCTGACATAGTATTTCAAAGCCAACCCTCCCAAAAGGCCAAAAGTCCACTACAATTTCAGTTCCCACGCATCCTACTTTTAAGTTAACACTTTTGTCAATTTTTGTTTTTCATCCCCCCTGGTTAGAGAAAAAGCATCGTCCGAAAAACCGAACAAATCACACAAACCTTACCTCACCACTCAATCAAAAGACACTATCAAACGCCACCTGGAATTGGGCGGTATAATCCGGCTTCGGATCCGAAGCATTCGCAAGACCTCGAAGCATTCTCACGACATCCGAAGTATCATCAAGATAATATTTGGCCTTGCTCGGCTTTTGCCCGACAGTGCATGCAAATATCTCCGGAACTGCAGGAACGGATGAGCTCAAAACGGCATTTGATATGCTCTCGAACATATCCTCGTCCGATCTATCGTCCCCAATGCACACAACGAAATCCGGAGCCGCACCGTTCTTGGCCAACTTCGAGAGCACCTTCTCAGCAACCAAACCTTTTGTCACCCCCTACAGACAACAAAGATGGATCGATGATTCGTATAATTATTTATTTTAATTCATCAACCTCATCGATTAATAATAACCGGAAACAGGTTACATACAAAACTACCCTTGGGATCTAGTTTCATTGCGAGGAAAAACAAAACTAGTTATCTTTCAAAACTGCACCTCCGAGAGATGAAATTTAAGAGGGGGGAAAAACTCATTTACAGGGAAAGGGAGCATACTTGCGGTTTAACTTCGACAATATGTTGGCCCCTCCGAACAACAGCAGGTTCATTTGCAAGAACATTTTCCAGATGATCCAAAAGCTCCTTAGCTTGGCAGGAGCCAAAATCGGGGTCGGCATCTTGATGATGCCACACCAGCGCACTATCTTTAACTTCCATATACGATCCATCAGTCGTCTCAGTGTACAGCTGCATAATGGGTTCGACAATTTCTTTCCAATCAAGATAAGCAGATAATGATTCCCAATCAGAGGTTTTGTCCCACCTGAAATAAAGACATACAGATCTTGAGTTACACAAATAAAAGGGATGGTTAACAAAAACTATCCTTAAAGTTTGGTCTAATTGCAAGAAAACGCAACTATCTTTCAAAATAAAAAATAACTCCCCGATTCAGAGTGCAAATTTGTAAAAATAGAAACAAATATCAAGGGGTTATATATGTAATTTGAAAGAACTCTTTTCTTTGTAATAAGGCCTAAATAAATATGGAAATAAACTAAAACAGTTAAAAATGTTTTCTACAAAGTACAAAACAGAACACTAAAAAACTTCTCAATACCTCAGAAAATACCCATGTTCGGCTGCCAGTCCCAATTTCTCACAAGCAGTGAGCCACTCACTCAGCGAAGCCCTTCCTCTCCCGCTAACGATGAACACCGTGTTCTTAGGATCATCGCACAGCGCATTGAGCACATCAACCACTTCACGGCTCGGTGACTTAACCATAGACGACTGAGACACAACAGTCCCATCATAGTCCAAAAATATCGCCCTCCTGCTCGTCCTCTTATACGCCGATACAATATGGTCAACCGACAACTTCCTAAAACTCGGAGAAAGCGATATGACCCTGAAACCCAAACCCAACCCAATACCCCAACACCGCTTATCAAAGTGATCCCTGCAAGCCCGTTCCAAATCCTGCATAAAGCTCCTGGCCCAGTACGCCACGTCGTGCGAACTAACGTAACGGTAGTGTTTCTCGTGCCGCATTTGCTTTTCAGCCTCGGCCATCGTGATCGCTATGTTCATAGCCTCGGCAACGGCATCGATATCCCACGGGTTAACCCTAATGGCCCCACTTAGAGACGGCGAGCAGCCGATAAACTCCGAGACGACGAGCGTGCTTGTCCTCGGAGAATCGAGTTTCATGCTCGACGAGCCCTGCCTGCAGACTATGTACTTGTACGGGACCAAATTCATCCCGTCCCTCACCGCATTAACTATGCAACACTCAGCCATGGCGTAATACGCAGTCTTCTCGTAACGAGGGGCGTAACGGTCGATTAAAATGACGGGTTCATAACCAGGAGACCCGTAAACGTCGTTAATCCTCTTCGCAGTGTAGTACGTTTCTCGTTTCGCCTCCTGAACGTCTTTTCCCGAGCCCCGAGCGGGATTTACTATCTGAACCAACACGAGCTTCCCTTGGGACTCACTGTGCTGCAGCAAGAGCTGCTCAAAAGCTAACAATTTCAGACTGATACCTTTGAAAATATCCATGTCGTCGACTCCGAGGATGATTTTCTTGCCCTCAAACTGTTCCTGTATCTCTTTGACTTTACTGCACGTCGAAGGCAGATTCAGTACAGATTCCAGTCGACCCATGTGAATACCTACGGGGAGGATTTTTATGTACACAGTACGGCCGAAATAATCGAGCCCAATGTGGCCCCTCTTAGATTCGTAATCCAGCCCGAGCATTCGACCACAGCAAGACAGGAAATGGCGAGCGTAGTCAAACGTATGAAACCCGATTAAATCGGAATTCAACAATCCTTTCAGAATCTCATCTCTGACCGGCAATGTTCGGTATATCTCCGACGAAGGAAACGGGCTGTGAAGAAAAAACCCGAGCTTGACTCGATTGTAACGTTTCCTTAAAAAAGTCGGGAGTACCATGAGATGGTAATCGTGAACCCAGATGAAATCATCCTCCGGATTGGCTATTTCCATGACCTTATCGGCAAAAATCTTATTCGCGGACACATAGGCTTGCCACAACTGTCGGTCAAAGCGGTCCCCGTGATCCGAGCACATAGGTAGCATGTAATGAAAAAGAGGCCAGAGTTGTTGCTTACAAAAGCCATAATAAAACTTTTTCTGGATATCAGGAGGGAGAAAAGTGGGGACGCATTTGAAATCGTCGAGAAGTCTCTGTGCAACTTCTTCCTGCTCGTTGGCTTCGATTTCGACTTTCAGTGATCCGACATATATAACCTCGGCATCGGGTGAAAACCCGTCCTTCAATTGTAATAATAGCGCGTCCTCATCGAAAGTGAACCGCCATTTACCGGTTCCGTATTCCTTCTGAGCTTGCAAAGGCAACATGTTGGCCACTATGATTTTGCGCTCACGGCAAACCGATGATGTGCTATCTGAGTCAGCATCACTGTTCCCATTACCATCGGGGATGATTCCAGGAATAGTCATCACCCTAGGAAGGCCTCTAGGAGTTTGCGGAACATCCAGGAACCCTCCGGAAGCTAAATCCAAGAAATTTCCACACGATTGTGATGCCATGATAAAAAAGGGATGTGCAGAGTCGATTCTTTCAAGCAATGATTTGTAAGAAACTGCACATCCAGGAAATCAATGAATGGATTAAGAAATAAAATAAATAAACAAATGGTGCATATAACTTCCACATATGATTTTCCACCCCCATCACGTATAATACTGAGTTCATACAGAAATAATGTCAACCTACAATACAATTTTTATCAAGCAGAGAGATCAATCTGATCAACCTAGTCGAACAGCCAATTGTATTATGAAGGCAGCAGCAAAATACACACACAATAAAAAAAGATATATATTATTTTTCATATTAGTATTGAACCCATTTACAACCTAGTTGAACAGGAATAAGGATATTGCAATTGATATTGAGTGCTTAGGTAGCAACATCAAATTTCTCCCATACAAAGAAGGCAAGACAAAGTAAGACTATTTTTAGTTTCAGAAAATAAGCATCCACAATGAGAATTCATTAGGCGCCGAACATAGTAATATGCAGCTGAGAAAACCTTTGTATACAGTCAAACCAAAGGAGAGGGCCATACCAGTTATTTGATTTTACTGACACGACTTGAAGTAATTAACCGTGTTAGACAAGAAGGTAGTATACAATGCTTTATTATGAAGTATCTCTAGTGACGCGGGTTCAAAAGTATCACCGGCACAAAGTCACAAAAAGAGAACTTAGAATAACGAAAAGGGCAAACTAAAGAAAGTAGGGTTTGTTTGAATTATTGAATTATAATTTCTCCATGTGAACAAGAAAAATAAAACTACTTACTAAACAAAAGTTCTTGCCAAAAATAAATAAAACAATAATAAGAAATAAAAATAGCAAATAAGGAAAAGTGAATTATATAAGATATAGATATCACTGCAATTTTGATTATTGCTTCTGTTTCCTTGGTCATTTGATACTTGTCTTTCAGACTGTATCATCTAGTAACTCAACCAACAATTAAACATAATTTTAAGTGTCAAAACAATGGGCAGGCACATAAAACTATTTATAGCAAAGACCGTTGCTTTTAGAGTTCCTAGCTTAAAGTGCCGTGATAATCCACACAAAACTGAAATTAAAATCATTGTATGGGTATAGGAATACGACAGCTGTCCCCCAAATCAGCACAATGCCCACTCCCCGGCACAATTTTTGAACAAATAGAATATGTTTTCTAATGGAACCAAGTAACGCCATGTCGTGGTGGGCATTCGGTTTCAGGTTTTAGGGTCCTTACCCATTCCATCAACCATGCAGAAATTTCAGATCCAATATCAGATTATAATATTCTACCAACTATAAAGCCTCAATTCAGCAGCCAATTTAAAATTTCAGGAAGAAAGAGAGATACCTAATCCAATGTTAAAATTTAAAAAAAAAAATATAAAACAACCAAAAAAAAAAGAAAAGAAAAAGGTCGGCTGCCTATTTTAAAATTTCAGATCCAATCTCAGATGATAATATTCTACCATGGTCGATTATCAGATACCAATTAACTAATGCACAAAGAGAAAGGAGAGAGAGAGAGAAGATAAATGCCATAACTAGGGCTTCCTATTCTCAACGCTCTTAATTTTTGTCGATACTCGAAAATCTACCAACTACAAAGACTCAAATCTACCAACTATGAAGACTCACCTCAGCTGCTGTTCTCAGAAAAAGGTTTCTTCCACTTACAAGCAAAAGCAATTGCAGCAGATTTTTGTTTTCTAGGGGGGTGGGTGTGGGGGGAATGAGAATGCTGGCGAACATAGAAGGAAAGAAAAAGGAAAATGAAAAAGAAAGAAGAGGGAGGCAAAAACGAATGAAAGGAGAAAGGTGGAGCCGGAGTCGGGCCTACAGGTTCATTATCCAGCTTCATAATTACTCTTTTTGCACGTATTAATTTCACTTTCTGACTGGTTCCACCCCATTTTCATTAGGTTTTTATTGCATTTCCATTTCTATTCAATGTCATTTCTATTTCAAGGTTTTATTTCCTTTTCATCCATCTCAATTCTCATGTAATACCTGATATCTGGCAGTTCGGGTATACCGGATTTTAAATACTCTTAAATTCGGGTCAGAGGTCGGGTGGTAAAATATAATAACCGATAATTTAGGGTCCCAGACCAATCTACACAAACCCGACCTACTCTAACCTGATGTCCAGTCAGCTAGTCCTGATGCAAGTTAAGAAAGAATATGCAACCCAAACAAATTTTTACATTTACGAGATAACAGAAGTGGATGAAAACTATGATTTTCTTCTTTACATCTTTCTCTAGTTATGTTGAAAGACAATGGAGAATATGCCCCTTAACTTACAAGAGCATGGCATGTGCGTTCCAAACTACAAAGGTAAACAAGGGGGAAAAGGGAAAAAAGAAAAGGCATTTTTCTCACTCCACCAGGAACAGTACACACAGAGAATAGGTTATAAAATCCCAAATAATCTTCTAACTCAACATCTTGCAAGAGAGATTTTGAGGCCAATTGCTCTTGAAGACCAGGGTAGGATAGATCCAGTCAATCAAGATTAAAAAGCTTACAACTCACCGTTTAACTAAGTGTTGATAAAAAAGCCGAACAGCAAACCGGTGGTCTGTCTAGTTTAATTAAGCCTCCACAAACCGTTTGGCAGTCAAACCAATTGCAACCAGCCAAATTGATTTTCTTTAATTCAATTTATTTTTAATCTTTAGAAACTTAAAATTTTAAATTCAGGAATTTGTTATATTTATGTATTTATTTGACGTGTAGGCTATACTAGATCCTTTTTTAAGTTTGTTTTGTAATCTATAAAATTAATTGAAAAATATTGAAATTAATAAAATAAAAAATAAATTGAACTTTCATTAGATTGATTGAAACATGAACTGGTAGCAAGCTCCTGATTTAAGATTTAAATATATTCACATATCAAGCATCACCATGTGGAATGAATAACAGAAAACTCATCTCTTTAAAAATATACACAAGTTTTTTCAAGTATGGAAATGGAATGTGGTCAAACAATTGACAAAGCAGAATCTTTGAAGTTAAATGAATTCACGTAGCAGCACAAGAGAAATATACAACAGTGAAGATGTAGCTTAAATTTCACAATCAAATTGAACAATTAACCAAAAGATGTAAGCATAGATACCTTGTAACAACTTGAGTACGATGCTGTTATACTCCTCAACTATTATATATTGCCATCATGCTATCTTCTTTCCATATAGATGCAACCATCAGGCATTCTTATATATAAATTGTGGTTCTGAAACAATTGAAAAGAGCAGATAAATACAACAAATAATAAAACTATTAAAAACATGGCAAGTAAACTGTGCAACGAGGCACTAAAATCTATATTTCCCTAGTAATTATTTAATGTTCTATAAATTTATGACGATCGCATCTTCACTTTCTTATCCACATAGTGGACTGCGGTGATACCCGGAAACAAACAAAAATCACCCAATTCAATTTACGAGGGCGTCTGGCGTGACGACTCTTCTTAGCAACAAAAGTCCAATAATCGGCGACGCAAAAGTCATATAAGCCATGCAACACAATCATAACAGCCGATGATCTTAGTGATGACGTGCTTAGAAATTTCCACTTTACACTCACAAATTGAAAGGCCTTGTAATACAGTCAAGAATGAAGCTAAAGACTAGAGCTTTTCAGTAAATGGAATAATAGCCCTCAAGTTTCCAGCCAACAATTAAAAGAGTAGTTTTAGGGATGCATCTTATACATGTGTATAAACATGTATTAAGTGAGTATGCCACAAACTCTTGTGGTTAAATCAATACAAAATGATGGAAACACAAATTACATGACAAGATTTAAAAGATATCAAAGGCTAAAATGAAGGTTATTAACAGCGTTAATAGTTTTAAAATACATCAAAATTGAACAGATTTTTTCACCTAAACAGTAATTCACTATGATTACAACAAACTTCTATAAACAGGTAACAAAGAAACGCAGGCTTATCAATCCAAAATCCACTACATATAAAAAAAAAAAAAAAAAAAAAAAAAGGAACTAATAATTGCATACAACAAACTCCAATTCTCCGATATAGTTGCTCAAACAATTATATAAAACAAAACAATAAAAACGAATTTATTTCGACTGATTCCTTCTCCATTCTTCCTTCACTACGCAATAAATTCTCAGAAAACCAGGAAAAAAAACACAGAACCACTCACCGGAGATCGGGAAACGCCGTCCACGTCAGCACCAACGAAAAGTTCCACTGTTGCTTCTTCCACACAGTTTTAGAGAGAGAGAAAGTGAAGAGAGAGGGCACCGGACAAGAGCGTGCGTGAGAAAGAGAATTCCACACACAGATGGATGTAGTTTTGTAGTGAGAGAAAGTGGAAGAGAGAGGTTATATGCGTTATAGAGATAGAATGAGAAAGATACAGATCAAGTCTCGAATATAATTAATGCTGCGAGATGGATAAGGCTGTACAGCTGTTAAAAGCACACTGTACAAGTGCCTGAAGCGTTGGTAGACTTTTGGATAAAAAACAAATTAAATGGTAATGAGGTGGAAAATGTTGCAAGAGGAAAGAGGATAGAGACGAGTGGATTTTAACTATGGTCTGTTAGTTTAACTAACCCTGGTTCGGATCTCAGTGTTCGGCACAATATTTGCCCTTGATTTCTTTTCCTTATATTACGACAATGCCATTTCCAGAATAATATTGATATTTTTATATTTAAGAAACTTCTCCCAAAACAGAATCTCATATTAATTGGGAATATTATTAAACCCTTAAATTTCGAATAGTGAACATTAGCAAGTATAATTAAATAAGTTAAGAAAATAATACAGTTTGCTTCAAGATTCTTAACAAATTTGTTCGTAGGAAAATATATTGATGCAATTTTATATTATTGTTTATTTACGAATAAAAAGTAAAGAATAAAATGTTGAAATCTTTATTATCGTTCAGGTAAAGTTTATTAGCCAAATAAAATGAACTAGGGGTATACCTTTTGGTCAAAAAAAGATAAATAAACAAGTAAAGACTAAGTAGGGCTTGATAAATAAAAAACGTTATCCTTGAAATGAGCTCTTCATGTTCACACCTTGACTATGAAACAAGGCGTGCAAGTAGTCCCTTCAAATATTTTAATTGGCCAACAATTTGGGTCAAATGTAGATAAGCAAACCACAAGTGCTTCCAAATTGATAATTAAAATTGACTCCAAGACAAGACAAGAAATTAAAAATAAATCACCCTTGGCTTTTAGTCCATCTCTTTTCTAAAGAATTTAATTTCATAACTTTTGTTTGGATTTGATAATCCTAACAACTTTTCTGCTATTGCTATTAAATTCACCCGCTTTCCGCTTTCTACAATTATGAATGAGGAGAAAAATAATTTAAATTTCAAGCCATTGAGTATAAGAAAAGGTGGAAGGAGATATTCTCAAGTATCTTTTTCTAGCAAAAGACAAATGCATAAAATTAAGAAACTTCGTTATGAATAAAATCCGACTCCAAAACCTTTTCACAATAGCAATGCTAAAATTAATCAATTAAACGACCATTAGTTATGAATTTATCTTCTTCGCTATTGTCTCAAATTAGAATTTCGTGATTGACTTGGTCTTTTTTTAGGAGTTAGTATTAAAATTGAAGAGTCCCTTCTAATATTCTCATGTCAATAACTCATTTTCCATTATATATATGCAGCTAATAATTTAGGTCTTTTTATCCTTTCGATTAACATGTACAATAAATATATTTGGAACTTCGAAGACTTATTTGACAACAATTCTCACTAATTATATCAATTTAGTGATTTACTTTGTCTTTTTTCAGGAATTAATATTGAGTTATATAAATACACAGCGATTATACATATGATCCAAACTAATTACATACTCCCTACGTTTAAAAATAAAAGTCCTGCGGTTGATTTCACACAAATTAAAAAATGAGTAGTTTATATAGTTAAGTCAATAATTTAGTTGGTATTTTCCAATTATACCCTTCTTGAATTTATTAATGTTAATTAATGCTTATAGAAATCAATGTTGGAATTAATATATTTGTTATTGGAATATTAAAAGTTTATAAAATTTAATGATATGTTAAATATAGTAAGTGGACTATCTTTTTAAAACAGACAAAAATGAAATACCAGACTATTTTTGTGGGACGGAAGAAGTATATAAATAAATTTAAAATATTTTTATATTGCCAGATGAGATACTATTATTGTACCATATACGTTTTTTCTTTTTTTAAATTTAGTACATACCCTATAATTTGTTGTTGATTTGTACAACAATAATAATTATTTGGACGATTATATACAAAATGGAAAACCATTTAAAAATAGTAAATCTCGTCCGATAAATATTTACTTCTTAGAGTTGAATCAAGTGGCGCCACTGAGCCGACCCATGGTTGAATTCAATAATTACATGTGAAATAATTGCAATTATTGAAGTGAAGCAAAGCAGTAAAGTGAAGATCTTCCATATCTTGATCATTAAGAATAAATAAATAAATATGCAGAATTTGAAATAAAATTTCAACAGCCCTTCTGTAGGCCTATGGCTTAGGTTTAGGACGGTTAAGAGATAAGTATATACATTATCAACGTTCAAGTGGAACCAATTAGAGGGCTGCTGACAAAATTAGTGGCCACAATTTGAGTTGATATTGACACTAATTAAGAAAATCACTAAATGTTTGGTAATAAATAGTTCATATGGGTGCATGGTTGAGTTGCCAATTGCCATGACCTGAAAAAAAAAAAAAAGCATGAAATTGTTGCATGGAGCTGCCCTCAATTAATGCACTTTATCCACTTATCCATTTTCCCTTTTCCTTGTGTAATTATTGCATTTTCATCGATTAATTGTGAAGCCTATGTGATTAAATAATATTATCCTTGGATATAACTCCGTGTATATTAATACAATAAATTACTCTTACTATTTCTTTGTGTCTCATACTTTGTTAACTTTGGAAAATTATTCTGGTGCTTTGGTATCATCAAAACTAATATCTTCTTAATTTAATATTTTTTTTTATATATTTTTACTTAATTTGATATTTTTCTATTATTATATTTTTCCTAATTTAATATTTTCTTTTTATTATATGTTATCTAATTCAATATTTTCCATGGTTCTGAAAATCGCACCGTACTGGCCGGTTCGACTGGTTCAACCGGAAACCGGTCACCTCACCGGTCCGATTTTCATGTGAAAACCGGTAGGCTAAAAAATCGGTCATGAATCGGTTGGACCATTGAACCTGTGACAAGTTCAACCGGTTTTTATTTTTTATTTTTTTTTGGTTTTTTTTTTGCTTTCTAATTTTTATATTAAATAAAAATTATCGGGGCCTTTTTTTTTTATTTGGAGTAGAAATATATAAAAATATGATGGTTAATTTTATTTCATTTTGAAATTATTGGATTTGGAGTGATGATATAAGAATTGAATTATTTTTTTTTATTTCTCTTCATTATATTTAATTCACGACATTTTTCTATGTTGTATTGTGGTTGATGAATTCATGTTTATTCATATGGACTCTTTGAATTGAATTTTAAAATATTTTATAATCATATATTTTATTAAATTAATTTATTCTATTACATACATACATACATACATACATACATATATATATCCGACCACGGTTGGACCTGTGAACCACTGAACCTAAGTTTTACCGGTCCGGTTTTCAAAACAATGATATTTTCTTTATCATATTTTGCCTAATTCAATATCTTATTTTTATTATACTAATATAAAAAATATAAGTCATATTTAATTAGAAAAAATCTATATAAGTAAAATACGTTTATTTTTAGAGTTTTAAATATTCTATTTAAGAAAAATAATAGGTATATAAAATTATTACACAAAGAAAATAAATATAAAATATATAAACTTAAATTTGAAAATCTAACCCTAATATAATGTATTGAGAATAACATTAAAAATTTATATGAAAAACTATTGTTACGCAAAAAAATAAAATAAAACTATTACACCTAGAAATATAAAAATTAAATATATTTTAAACCTCTTTATCTAATTACAATAAAATGCATTGATAAACACATTATATATGTATATGAACAAATTAATGTCTGACGTAGAAAAAAAATAATAATAATAATAAAATAATATTACATACAGTAAAAGTTAGATATACGACGTTTTTTAATAAAATTATCAGTGTCTTATAGATTTTAGTTTTTCATATCATATTATGTCTTATAGAAATTTGTACATTTTTACAAACTCAATTTTCTACGAGTTTATTTTGCTATGTCTTACAACTAGTTTCGTGAGCCCTAGTGAAAATAATTAAAAATTATTTATTATGAAACTAGAAT
>BMAC01000428.1:126320-151790 GCA_014905375.1 Phtheirospermum japonicum | reverse complement strand
AAATAAATAAATAAATAAGAGAAAGTATAAAAAAACTTACAGTAAATCCAGATCCGAATTCAATACTAAGGTATTCACGCAATTAATTCTCCAAAATTCTCCGACTGCAAGATTCAACATCAGTGTATTGCTATCGTGAAAAAAGCTAGAAAATCTCACAAAAACTCCCGATCAATAACTCCCGATCTCAAAATCAAGAGAATTTGTTATGATTTTTCTCTAAAAACTCATTATTCAATTTATTACTTTATGTTATATTTATACTAGTTATATAAGAGAACCTTAATTCTAAAAAGGGTTGGACTGTCCAATGGGCCCAAAATAGTTTTGGCCCAAGTACCTTTATTAATATAACATAACTAATTATTCACAGCATGAGACTAATTGCATTCTCTAAGAATGTAATGCACACCACATGCCGACATATTTATATTACAAATATCTCAGTCTTGATAATCATTAGTTGGGTCTATTTGAAGAGTAACATTCTATCACTGACATCTCATCATATCAATAACAACATTAACTCACTAGAACATCTATATGAATAATTGCAAACAATTAAAACATTAATTCAATAAATGCATTATCATACATATAACGATATATATATATATATATATATATATATATATATATATATATATATAATTATGATCAAGTATAATATTTTTAAATTTGATTATTTTTAGGATATTTATACTTTCAGTAACAGCCAGTGGACTAGTTGTGGCTTCCACACAAATCACCCCACCCCCGTTTGCATTACAATTATCAAATTAAAAGATAAAGTAATAAAGCAGTACTCATTTAACTACAAAATCAACTATTTATAAATAAAGAAAAATTAACTAAATTCTTGAACAATTTATTTTTCACATTTTACTATACAAATCTATAATTTATAATATAATTAATCTAAAAAGAATTATACTTAATCCCCCAAACTATGTGATTTTTTGCACTTTACTATATAAATTGATATTTTTAATCTTCACAGTAATATTTTATTTTTATTATATATTTCTACATTTTATGTATTCATTACCTACTAAAATCAAATAACTTATAAATAAGAATTATAATTTTTGTTTTTATAGTCGAACTTTTTATCTTTCAAAATTAAATCTAATTAAACAATGCACGTCTACTTTTTAAAAAACTCGCCCGCAAGAGAACGGGATCACTGTAGACTGGCAAGTTAACTCGAGTCGAAGATCTCGAGGAAGGCCAATTGAAAGTAGTTTCTGCGTTTGTTTTTACGAACGAGAAAATAACAAAAATGCTACGCTAAACACACGGACAAAAGGATTCTGGTTTGATCATTTGTAATAACTAAGATGGTAATTTAAACTACGAGCAATGAAATCAATACTTTTAAAAGATTAATAAAACGGGGGTCTAAGGCCTTAGAATCGTCTACACGATCAATTGGCATTTCATCGAACACTTAGTCTACGAGTTGGGTTTTAAATGCCCGACAATCTCAATCGATGGTTCTAAACGATTCTAAACTCTAGACTCGTTAATCTAACCAACTATTATCAATAAGTGCAATAATTCATCGTAAAACTTAACTACCAACGTAAGAGCATCGCAATTCAACAAAAAACACACAATCGAATACAACATAAATTTAGAATAGTAAAACAAGGGAAATCGAAAGCTTACTAAATGAAAATGGAAATTGTCAACGTTCAAACTAGGAAATGCATGGATCGAAACTAGTCTACGTCCAACATTCAAGCAACGAGCAATGATCTAATATCTATCTAAGATTGAAAAGCTGGAATTTTAATTAGAAAAGTAATGATAAAATGAAAAACGATTCAAGAACGCTCTTGGGTTGTCTATCTAAGATTGAAGTGGGTTCTCGTCCCAATTCTTCACGAACCGGACGGTGGATAATTCCAGCATGAATCCCCCCCTCAATGTTGTTGAGTTTCTTGACCTTTTGTAACTTCAAAATCCCCCTGCGTAACTGAAGATCTTTTTAAATTTTGAGTTTTTAACGCTTGCATCCGTCCGGATGGTCTGAAGAATCCGACCAGATGAAGTCTTCTGTCGGGCAATCCGACCGGATGTCAAGTTCATCCGATCGGATTTACTGACACTGGCTAACCCAGTGTGGACAACATACCCAATGTCAGTGGTAATACATCAAAGCGGGGCTCAATTTCTTTGAAATTTCACTCGCGGGTCCACACTCATCCATCTTAAGACCAAAACACTTCAAAACCCTTGAAATAAACATAAAATACGGTAAAATAAGTCGGAGATACATAAATAAGAAAATATTCTCAATCTATCAAACTTATACCAAAACTAACAACAAATCTAACTAAAACACTAACCAAATATATACAAAAATCATGACAAATACATGCGAATCAATTATCTGTGATTATTATATACTCCCTCCATTTTAATATAAGTGTAGAGACTCAATTTTGTTACAAGTTAAATGTCGTTTTAGAATTATTTATCACTTTATTCCAATTTTATTTCCACTTATTTTAAGATATATAAACAAATTTATGGTAGTAAGATCATTAGAATGGAAAATATGAAGGAATTAAATATGAATATTATTAATTAATTAAGGGTCTATTAGTCAAATATTCATGTTCCTTAATTGTGAACGTAAATTCTATAACGACAATTTAAAAAGAAAAAGGGGAGAGAGTATATAAAATAGGGTTTTAGAGAGAGAGAAAAGATGAGTAGGATAGAGAAAAATATTACTTATAATTATCTTTTTTAATAATTATGTAAGAATTTTCTTAATATAATTATGATGGATATCTTAATTAATGTTAATGATGATTTAGTTTCTTTCTTCAATTAAAAAAATAGTTAGTATTAGTTTTTTTAATTATGTAGGATTTTTCTTAACATAGTTAGGATATTAATCCTAATTAATAATAAAAATAATAAAAATTAATATTAAAAATGTAGTTTTTTTTAATTAAAAGCCACATAAGATTAGTTTTTTTTAATTATTAAAAATTTTCTTAACATAATTAGGATAAGTACCCTAATTAATATTAAAAATAATAAGATCATTTGAATTTTATTTATTTTTATATATACATAATTTATATGTTTTTTTGGTTTTTATTGTGAGTTATTTGTTATTTTATTTTATGTTATTTTAATTTACATTTTTTTTGTTTTGTTTTTTATTATTGTGAGTTCAACAATATCAAATTTATCATTTTTTATCAAATATAATTTGATAATTTTTTTAAATTAAATTATACAAAAAAGCGCAAAATAATATAATTAAAATTTATTTTATTGGCTATCAACATGTTATTTATCAAATATTATTATGATTCAATAATTTTTGTTATTTTAATTGATCTCATAATGTTCAGTATTAATCATTTATTTCTTTAATTAAAAAGCCATGTAGATTTAGTTAGTTAGTTTTTTTTAATTATGTAAGCATTATCTTAATATAATTATGATAGATACCCATAATTAATACACACACACACACACACACACACACACACACATATATATATATATATATATATATATATATAGAGAGAGAGAGAGAGAGAGAGAGAGAAATTGGATCCAATTATTAAAATAAGTTCGCATGGCCAAATCTCAGTCACTCACTAGTTTTATATCTGACGAATGTAAATTGGATGGAGGATGTTTGACTAATAAACATATAGCATTATTATTGTACACTTGTATTATTAACTGTGCATCATCATACATGTAAATGTGTATTAATAAACTATTAAATGTGTAATAAATCTGTTAGAAATTGACTTGGAGAAACATGACATATAATGCAAACATCGTTGTTATTCCAATAATTCATCAATGTACTTCTAAATGTGCAATAACATGTGTCTAAATGTGCAGCGAATTTTTTTTTTTTGTTTGTTTAGTTTTTAGCAATAATTTCAATTAAAATATTTATATCTACATATTTATTGGGAAAAATGGTATGATATTGTTCCTTAAGTCGTAAGAAATAATATGGTGTAATTTATTTTGTCAATATTATATTTTTTGAAACTTATAGAGAGATTTCAATATAGGGAAATTATTAATTGAGGAGAAGAGGAGATATAAATGATGTAATTTATATTAGTTAATGATATTAATGTTCATTTAAATGTTAATTGGTGCATATTTAGAAATCTACTGATTCACATTTAGAAAGATAAAGATGTATTTGTACCCAAACTAATTTATATCGATTGAATCTAATGTATTGGATGGTTGTGATTTGGCCCTACGGACTCATTACCCCAACACTTGATATCGTCGATTTGATTAATGAATATATGATGTCATAAAATTATAGGAAAGTATATTTTAGTTCTGATAATCCATGCAAATCCAACTCAAATATTGACATATTATAGGACGTCCACTTACCGAAGTTTCTAAAAACTCCACTCACGTTGTTGAGAAATATTGATCATTCTTCCATATCGTGTAATGGAATAAGATTGGTTGTTACTAAAGTTGGTGATCATGTTGTATATGCCAAGATTTTTCAAGGAAGTAATGCATATGAATTGATGTTGATCCCTAAAGTGACTATCCCACCATCTGATACGAGCTTGTCTTTCAAGTTCTAACGACGATAATTCTCTGTGATCATGTCATGCACCATGATGATCCACGAATATCAAGGATAATATCTCTTTCATTTTAGATTTTTCCCAAAGAAGCCAGTTTTTCAGTCATGGCCAATTACATTGTTTTATCAAGAGTGACCAATCGTAAGTGTATAAAAATATTGATCGTCGATAATGAGAATAAACGTAGTAACATAACTAGAAATGTTGTGTACGAGAAAGTTTTATCTATAGTACATTTCATCTAATAACAATCATTTTATAAACCATGTTATAACATTTTCAATACTATTCGATTTTTGAATATATATATACACACACACACACACACACAAATATATATATATATATATATATATATATATATACACACACACACACACACATATATATATATATCAACTTAAGTATACATATATATATATATAATAATTTATTTAAATATTTTAATACATTCAAACCTAATTATTTTATTTGTGATAAAACTAAAACAAAAAATTATCATGTAGAGTACAGAACTAGTAATTAGGAGAAATCAAACTAAGCTTATTATTTGGTAGTTTCTTGAATGTGTATCGAATACCATATCAAAATAATAAGTTACGTTCAATTTTTCAATTTGTTTTCAATATTTTAATAAAATAAAAATTAAAAAAAACAAAAATCAAACTTAACAGACTATTTTAGTAGTGTTTTAGATGCATACTAAATTAATAAGTGTGGTTTGAATTTTTCTATTTAGCAAAAACAAAATAGGAAAATCCAAACCGAACTCATCACTTTGATGTGCGTCCAAAATACTACTGAAATAATCAGTTTGGTTTGATTTTTGTTTTCAAATATTTTTTATTTGACTGGAATATTGAAAACAAATTAGAATAATGGTATTCGATATGCGTTCAAAACATTACCAAAATAATAAGTTTAATTTTTTTCTAATTATAACAATTACATAAAAATAAATTACAATCATAATTATAATACTTGTTTATTAATTATTTAATTTAGTAGGTAATGAATACATAAAAGTAGCAATAAATTATAAAAATGAAATACTATGATGGAGTGTAAAATATATTAGTTAATATGGTAAAGTGAAAAGTATATATATATTTATATAGTTTGGTGGTTTAGCGAAATTTTCTCAAAAATGTTTATATGTAAAATTGCCTATATACGATACAATGCAAAAATTACATAATTTATATAGTAAAATGTGATAAAAAAAATAGTTTGTATGTTGATTTGTAAAAAAATAAAAAATCGTTTAGGGGTTTATTGAATTTCTCTATAAAATATACTTACTATAAACAAAAATAGAGATGAATTTAGGTGTTAGCGGGATTGGGTGATGAGCAAAGACAACACGCCGCTACTCGACAATTGGCTTCGGCCCCAACCACGTATCTTTATCGAATGGAAGATTAATGTCTAAATTACATCAAATATAGCATAAATTTGAGTTTTAAATGAAAGTAACGTAAAATAAACTTCAATCCACAGGTTCATCAAAAAAATTAAGGAATACATAATCAATAACAAATATTATAAGCTGCAAACAAGAATTAAGCTTAACATAATACGGGTGTTCAGTCGGTTAACTATGCACCCTATCACGAGTTCGCCCCTCGGCTCGGAGCATGGCAACGGAAGTAACCCATATGGCACCGAGCATACCGTCTCGCTATGATCAGAGGAGCCTCGTGGAATCTCGGCAAGTCTACGTGAATAAAAGCACTAGACATATAAAGGAAAGGCTGAGAGTGAACAAGAGCACGTTGGAGAGTAATAATTGTATTAAACTCCTTGGAATCTAGTTGACAACAATACAATAGGACGAGGGACCTATTTATACTAACACTACTACGCTAGGATTAGGGTTTTCCCTCCTCCAAGCCACTTAACTTACCTTAACAAACTATGTTACACAAAGCCCTAAACTCGACCCACAAACACGCGTAAGCCTAGAGTCCTAACAGACCTAAAACACGTAATTAAGGAAAGTATTATACAAGGAAACGTCCAAACACGCGTAAGCCTAGAGTCCTAAAAGACCTAAAACACGTAATTAAGGAAAGTATTATACAAGGAAACGTCCAAGCTAGGGACGCCTCCGCTGGGCTTGTAGCCTTAATCAGACTGGATGGGCCCAGATTCTAGAACCTTTGGATACCAGATGGGCTACGCCTATGGCGCTGGTCTTCGACGCTAGGTGCTGGCCTTCTTGGCAGCTTCCGGAAGTAGGCCAACCCGTTGCACATTTCGGTCCATAGACTGACACAAATACTTAACTCGGTGGCCCAACTTCTCGATATCTTCGGCCCTTCTCGCATACATCTTGCGCCATAACCCACATCAAGATTTTCATGCATCATCCTTGTCGGCCCACTCGCACAAGTCTCGGATCTGGAGGTCGATGCGGCGCAGCCTCCCATCCATTAGTGTAAACTGGTCACCTACGTCGGCGACCTCTCGGCGTATAGCCTCGCCAATCCTCGAGACAAGGCACAGTGTCTCGACATCTCGGGTCACGACAGTAATCAAACAGATGTTGCCCTTGACATTCTGCCCCACCAAAGTTGTAGGTGGCATCGATACGACATTCAGCTAATTAAAAAACTCATCTCCACATGGTGACTTATCCCAGCTTTGAAATCGGATAATAGTTGGACTAACCCCAACGTAGGCTACTCCATCGAGGCCTGGAACTTGGAACTTGTCGAGCTCTGCCCTGAACTGCCAGAGGTGGTCCTCTCGTTTCCAAGTGTTTTCTGACTCGGGTAACCTTTCCACCAAAGCAGGAACTCCATGCTTGGTGGTGCGCCTCTCCTCTGAACCTCCCGTTGAGCCAGTATTTCCTTTACTTGCTTGTCAAACAAAGTCACCACTGCCGTAGGAGATATTTGAGATAGTCTCCTGTCGGGATCTTCCTCATCGCTTAGTTAGGCTTTCAACTGAATCACGTGTACCACTAGGTGTATCTTTGGCCTGTCGGGCAACTCCAGTCGATACGCCACATGGCCCACCCTCCGACCAACAACAAAGGGACCCTCGTATTTTCTTACAAGGCCTTTGTGCACCCGTTGTAGGGTCTTGAACTGTTGGGATAACAGTTTCAACATCACTCGATCCTCCACTTAGAACTCCATGGCTCGGCAATTGACGTCCGCCCACTTCATTCTTTTAGCCGCCTTGTTCAGGATAGATCGAGAATAATTTATTTAAAATATTAAAATTCTGAATTATTATATACAAATTATTCTCAATCTCATATTGATACTTCTATGGCTAATTTCACTAAAATTAAAAATTTTGTAATCTATATAATTAAAATATTAATTTACATATTATTTTTTAATTATGCACTTCTCGATTGAATTTATTAATGTCAATTAATAATTTAAGAAGTTGTAGAAATTAGTATATTTGTGAATATTTTGAATTGTAATCATCAATTTTCTATTTAGCATGAAAAGAAATTAGTATTTCAAAAATATTAATTAAGGTTATTTATGAAAATAAAAAATTAATGGAATGTTAATTCTGGTAAGTTGACTATTTTTGTGGGACGGATTAAAATGAAATATTGAACTATATTTGTGGAACGGGTAAAGTATTATATTAAGTTTCACTTTGACCTAAAAAAAATTACCTAACTTTCAGAATTTAAAAAGTACCCCTAAATTTTGATGAAAAAGGCTTTCAAATGTTTTTGGCTTTTAAAGTCGGTAAATATAAAATAAAATAAAACACCGAGGTATTTTTGAAATTTTGGAAGTTACCTCGCTATTTGAATCAGGATAAACTTCAAATGAAGTTTTTGTAAATAACCTTATTAATTATTCAAATTCCCGTTCACAACTTAAAAGTTGAAGGCATAACAATTCACTGAATCGACTAAACGAATAGTTGCCAAACTATTTTTCTGAAGAAAAAAAAGAACCATAAATATCTACCAATAGTCCATACAAGAGCAAGCCCCCTTATCGAAGTGATGAAACCTCGTTCGATCTCTAACCACAATCTCTCTCCCGTACACCAGTGAAAGAATCTTAATACTAGAATGACAATCCACACAAACCCGAAGATTCTTCATAACCCTGATGGGCCCACACGAATCATCATCATCGGACGCAATAAGCGCAAAAGCGATCGCCAATCTCTCGCTATGACACGAAAGAGCATCTCCCTTCTCCTCCTCCTCAATGTCGAACATAACTTCACTAATTCTCGATTGGTGACCAAATTCTCTCAACTTACTATTCATCTCTTCCAACTTCATGTTAATATCCTTCGCACGAGGATGACACGTGTCGCCCATGACAAACTCGTGCATCACACCACCAACTTCGACCCAACTCATTCCCGGTGTTTTATCAACCCCACTTTCTCTCATCAACTTTCGTACTCTCTTCACGTCGTCCCATCTGTTCAAACACGCGTACATATTCGACAAAAGTACGTAATTGCCACTAGTCTCCGGCTCCAACTCTATTAATTTACTTAGCGAAATCTCGGCTATTTCCAAATTCCCATGAACCCTAGCCGCCCCGAGCAAAGACCGCCACAAAATCGCATTACCTTTCATCGGTATCGTCAAAACCCTTTCTTTAGCTTCCTCGACCAGCCCAGCCCGGCCCAAAAGATCCACCAGGCAACAATAGTGCTCGAGCTTCGGCTCGAGCTGGTAAACACTCATCATCGACTCAAAATATCTCTGACCTTCATCCACCAACCCGACATGCGCGCAAGCGCTCATTACAGCTAATATCGTGACGTCGTCCGGGAAAAAGCCTGCACTTTGCATCGTGTCAAATAAGTCAAGAGCCTCCTCCCCATGACCATGGATCGCGAGCCCTCGAATCATGGCGTTGAAACAAAATTTGTCTCTCTGAGGCATTTCGTCGAACACTTTCCGAGCAAACGCGAGACAACCGGAATTTGAGTACAAGGAAATTAAAGCCGTCCCGATAAAGCGGTTGAGGCTAAGCCCATTCCTGATTACGTAAACGTGGGCCCAAAAACCTTGACCGAGGGCATCTAATTCGGCACATGCGGTAATTAAAGCCACTAGCGTCACTTCGTTCGGCTCTACTAACGACCTCTGCATTTGGTCAAACAAATTCAATACCTCCATTGATGAACTCGTGCTTCCATCAAAATGACTAGAATTACGAGCATAAGTGGATAATATAGAATTCCACGTGGCTAAATCAGGCTTTCTTACCTGATCGAAAAAATACCGAGCAATATTAACTCTTCCACATCTCGAGTAAAAATTAAGCAACGAGGCCTGGACGAAATTATCGTAAGGGGCGTCGAGAAATTTCAGGATGTGCGCATGTAGGGCCCGACCYTGTTCAAACCATTGGTGGGCCCCGAGAGACTTGAAGAGCGATGGGTATGTGTAGTTATTTGGTTTGAGGTTTGGGTGAACGAGTATTTGGTCGTACAGAGAAAGGGCAATTTTAGTGTGATTGTTTTGAGTGAGAGATGAGATGAGGGTGTTGTAGAGAAAGATGGTCGGGTTAGAGATTTGGTTGAAAATGGCGAGGGTGTAGGATAAGGTGGAGAGGGTGGAGGATAAGAGGAGAATACGACTGATAGGGTAGGTGTGGATGATGAGGCCCGTTGTGATAGTCTGGGCGTGTGCTTGTTTGAAGGTCTCTAGAGTTTTGCAATTTTTTAAGAGATGGAGAGTTGGGTGGTCGAGTTTCGGGCTTACGGCTCTCATCGTATCAGAGTTGATGCTGTAATGACGAGATGATCATCTTGAAATTCCTAGAAATAATTTGTACATTCAGAAAAAAACCCTGCAAAGCGTGGATAGATTCGTAATTTAAGAAAATGAGGCATAAAAACGTTCGTTTCAAGAACCATCGAATCAGCCCGCCCCCACCCCCCACCCCCCAAAAAAAAATCAAAAAAAGTAGAACATAAGACAGCGAACGCATATTACTTGAATCACTTGAAATTTGCTTAGTCAGAGATATTTGCAGTAAATGAACAGATAAGCAAAAAACTATTATTTCCAAGCAACAGGGTAGAGAATAATATTGTCAAACACACTAATTTATGCATAATTCAAAAAATATATAGCAAATTCACAAGAAACAAACATGACCGAGCAAAAAAAAAAAAAGTAAAATAAAAGGAATTCGACTTACACCGGCTAATCGCAGTGAACATTTGATCAAATAGTCATAAGACCGGGAACAGAAATTCAGCTCGGCATTTAATCAAACACAGAGAATGCATTCCAGTAAAAATAGTTTCGTTATTATTGAAAAAACAATTCGACTCAATACCTGTATCTTTTATTACAAGATTTGGCTTCGTTTTCCCAGCTAATTTAAATTGCAGGTCGCAGAAACATCTGTGAAACCATCGGAGCTCTCTCTCTCTCCCGAATTTGAGGGTAAATTATTACATGGACCTGGGTCATTTTTCTAAAGCACCAGTTGCCGAGAGTTGCCGAGCGTAAATTGGACTGATCTAAATACTATTGGGCTTCGTAAATATTTATTTGTTTTACGATGGACCTTGTTTATCATCATCGCATATGAAATCATGTGCGGAAATTATCTTCGTTGAAACTTGAAAGGTATTCTAACGTCAAAAGACGTTAGACTCATACGGGGAAGCAATACCTTTTCGCCCGCCTTTGCACCGGTTAGAATTTTGCATTCAAGGGCGTGCGTGGAATGTCTTATAACAACCAATCTCGTCCCGTTACACAATCTCATTGAGTAGTCGTTCCTTAATAACATAACAAGAGTCCCCACCTTTAGATGCAATTCGTGATCGGGCACCCCAAAACACTTTATACCATTCAAGAATTCAGGTGTGTAAATCACTCAATAAGTCATTCCACCGTCGAATTTGCAGGCACTGTTCGAACTCAGGTAGGTGTACCCCTCACTCAAGTTCAAAGTGTTCATGTACTCATTGATTGAGTCCACAATATCCAGAGTCGGGACCGGGGCCAATATGGCCTTATCCTTCGGGAACATCGGGTCATCAATAGAGTCTCTAAACATCGTATATGTATCCTCAACAATAGCTGCAATGGGATGGGATCAAATATCAGAGGAGGATATCATTTGATACTTGTCTTTCAGATTGTATCATCTAGTAACTCAACCAACAATTAAACATAATTTTAAGTGTCAAAACAATGGCAGGCACATAAATCTATTTATAGCAAAGACTGTTGCTTTTAGAGTTCCTAGCTTAAAGTGCCATGATAATCCACACAAAACTGAAATTAAAATCATTGTATGGGTATAAGAATATGACAGTTGTCCCCTGAATCAGCACAATGCCTGATCCCCAGCACAGTTTTTGAACAAATAGAATATGTTTTCTTCTGGAACCAAGTAAACGCCAAGCAGTGGTGGTAGGCATTCAGTTTCAGGTTTTCGGGTCCTTACCCATTCCATCAACCATGTCAGAAACTTCAGATCCAGGTTATAATATTCTACCAACTATAAAGCCTCAACTCAGCAGACAATTTTACAATTTTAAAATTTCAGGAAAAAAGAGAGATACCTGATCCAATGTTAAAAAAAATTTTAAAAATAGAAAAAACCCACAAAAAAAAAGAAAAGAAAAAGGTCGGCTGTCTATTTTAAAATTTCAAATCCAATCTCAGATGATAATATTCTACCATGGTCGATTATCAGATACCAATTAACTAATGCACAAAGAGAGAGAGAGAGAGAGAGAGAGAGAGAGAGAGAGAGAGAGAGAGAGAGAGAGAGAGAGAGAAATGCCATAACTAGGGCTTCCTATTCTCAACGCTCTTAATTTTTGTCGATACTCGAAAATCTACCAACTACAAAGACTCAAATCTACCAATATGAAGACTCACCTCAGTTGCTGTTCTCAGAAAAAGGTTTCTTCCACTTACTAGCAAAAGCAATTGCAGCAGATTTTTCTTTTTTAGGGGGGTGGGTGTGGGGGGAATGAGAATGCTGGCGAACATAGAAGGAAAGAAAAAGGAAAATGAGAAAGAAAGAAGAGGGAGGCAAAAACGAATGAAGGGAGAAAGGTGGAGACGGAGTCGGGCCTACAGGTTCATTATCCAGCTTCATAATTACTCTTTCTTCACGTATTAATTTCACTTTCTGACTGTTCCACCTCATTTTCATTAGGTTTTTATTGCATTTCCATTTCTATTCAATGTCGTTTCTATTTCAAGGTTTTATTTCCTTTTCATCCATCTCAATACTCATGTAATACCTGATATCCGGCAGTTCGGGTATACCGGATTTTAAATACTCTTAAGTTCGGGTGAGAGATCGGGTGGTAAAATATAATAACCGATAATTTAGGGTCCCGGGCCAATCTACACAAACCTGACCTACTCTAACCTGATGTCCAGTCAGCTAGTCCTCAGCTAGTCCTGATGCCAAGTTAAGAAAGAACGTGCAACCCAAACAAATTTTTACATTTGCAAGATAACTCAAGTGGATGAAAACTATGATTTTCTTCTTTACATCTTTCTCTAGTTATGTTGAAAGACAATGGAGAACATGCTCCTTAACTTACAAGAGCGTGTAATGTGCGTTCCATACTACAAAGGTACAAGGGGGAAAAGGGAAAAATAAAAGGCGTTTTTCTCACTCCACCAGGAATAGTACACACGAGATTCGGATATAGAAGCCCAAATAATCTTCTAACTCAACATCTTGCAAGAGAGATTTTGAGCCCAATTGCTCTTGAAGACCAGGGTAGACTAGATCCAGTCAATCAAGATTAAAAAGCTTACAACTCACCGTTTAACTAAGTGTTGATAATAAAGCCGAACAGCAAACCAGTGGACTGTCTAGTTTAATTAAGCCTCCACAAACCGTTTCGGCAGTCAAACCAATTGCAACCAGCCAAATTGATTTTCTTTAATACCATTTTTTTTAATCTTTAGAAACTTAAAATTTTTAAGTCAGGAATTTGTTATATTTATGTATTTATTTGACGTGCAAGCTATACTAGATCCTTTTTTAAGTTTGTTTTGTAATCTATAAAATTAATTGAAAAATATTGATATTAATAAAATAAAAAATAAATTAAACTTTCATTAGATTGATTGAAACATGAACTGGTAGCAAGACCAAATACTCCTGATTTAAGATTTAAATATATTCACATATCAAGCATCACCATGTGGAATGAATAACAGAAAACTCATCTCTTTAAAAATATACACAATTTTTTTCAAGTATGGATGTGTAAAACAATTACAAAGCAGAATCTTTGAAGTTAAATGGATTCATGTAGCAGCACAAGAGAAATATATAACAGTGAAGATGTAGCTTAAATTTCACAATCAAACTGAACAGTTAACCAAAAGATGTAAGCATAGATACCTTGTAACAACTTGGGTACGATGCTGTTATATTCCTCAACTATTATATAATGTCATCATGCTATCTTCTTTCCACATAGATGCAACCATCAGGCATTCTTATATATAAATTGTGGTTCTGAAACAATTGAAAAGAGCAGATAAATACAACAAATAATAAAACTACTAAAAAACATGGCAAGTAAACAATGCGACGAGGCACTAAAAGCTATATTTCCCTAGTAATTATTTAATGTTCTATAAATTTATGACGATAGCATCTTCACTTTCTTATCCACATAGTGGACTGCGGTGATACCCAGAAACAAACAAAAATCACCCAATTCAATTTACGAGGGCGTCTGGCGTGACGACTCTTCTTAGCAGCAAAAGTCCAATAATCGGCGACGCAAAAGTCATATAAGCCATGCAACACAATCATAACAGGCGATGATCTTAGTGACGACGTGCTTAGAGATTTCCACTTTACACTCACAAATTAAAAGGCATGAAGCTAAAGACTAGAGCTTTTCAGTAAATGGAATAATAGCCCTAAAGTTTCCAGACAACAATTAAAAGAGTAGTTTTAGGGATGCACCTTATACATGTGTATTGAACATGTATTAAGAGAGTATACCACAAACTCTTGTGGTTAAATCAATACAAAATGATGGAAACACAAATTACATGACAAGACTTAACAGATATGAAAGGCCAAAAGGAAGGTTTTAATAGGTTTAAAATCACATCAAAAATTGAACAGATTTTTCACCTAAACAGTAATTCATTATGATTACAACAAACTTATATAAACAGGTGACAAATAAAAGCAGGCTTATCTAATCCAAAATCCACTACAGATTAAAAAAAAAGAGGAATTAATAATTGCATACAACAAACTCCAATTCGCCGAATTTCTATCGACTGATTCGCTCAAACAATTATACAACAAACTCCAATTCGCTCAAACAATTATATAGAACAAAACAATAAGAACGAATTTCTATCGACTGATTCCTTCTCCATTCTTCCTTCACTACGCAATAAATTCTCAGAAAACCGGAAAAAAAAAACACAGAACCACTCACCTGAGATCGGGATACGCCGTCCACGTCAGCACCAACGAAAAGTTCCAATGTTGCTTCTTCCACACAGTTTTAGAGAGAGAGAGTGAAGAGAGAGGGCACCGAAGAGAGAGAGAGTGAGAAAGAGAATTCCACACAGACGGATGTAGTTTTGCAGAGAGAGAAAGTGGAAGAGAGAGAGAGTTTATAAGCGTCAATATTCTATTTTCGTTCATCACACTAATATAATTCACTTATCATATTTAAATTATTATTAATTTTTTATTTCTATTTACTCTTAATTAATAATTTCTATATATACCCTTAATTAATATTTTTAAAATACTTAGTTTTCAACCTGGTAAATTTAAAATTGATGATTACAATGCAAAATTTTGTTATTCTGATAATAAATATATTAATTACTACACTGGTTTCTATGATTATTAATTATTAATATTAATAAATTCAAGAAGAGTATAATTGAAAAACACTAACTAAATTAATGACTTAACTATATAAACTATCGATTTCTTAATCTGTGTGAAATCAACCGTAAGACCATCAAATTGGGACGGGGGAGTATATAACTAAATACACGCACAACGTGATTCCATATATATATATATATATATATATATATAGTTTTAAATAATGTATTTATATGGTATAGAATATTATTTTTTTAAATATAAATCACAATATTATTTCACCATTTCACTACCATTAACTTCTCATTGTCGATTTCAATCTATTTTTTAGTAAATCAAAATATATACTATTAAGTTTCACTATATATTTTAGAAAAATGCATAGACAGGACAAAATAAATTATTTCGAGAAAAAAACAATACTCAAATAAAATCGTCAAGAGAAATAAGAATACTTTTCTCAATATATGCATCAATAAAAAATTATATTAAGAGATAAATTAAGCATATTTTGATCAAATAAACTAAAATTCATCAAACATATGAATTATAGTTCGGAAAAATAAAAATATTTATTACCAAACATTCTCAATGTAAAAACGCAAAATTATATTAAGAAATGGATAGCATATTTTGAGTTCAAAGTTACAAATAAACTATAGTTCATCCAACATATGAATTATAGTCGTCCCCCCAAGCTTCAACAAGAGATTTATTTAATTGTGTTATGCGTGTCCATGGTTAATTGAATATTCGATCTTAAAAGTTTTTTTATCGATTATTTATTTATCGTGTTCATCGGAAGTATTTTATTCAAATAGATCTTTTAGATACGTTGTACTCTTATTTTTATATTGGAATATGAATGGATTAAAAATTGTGGATAAAAATTTATTTATTTGGCTATTTAATTAGGGATATATTTGTTAAATTGTTTTTATATTGGGATAGGAGAGGGGATTTTTGTTTTTATGTTGAAAGTTTATTTCATATATAATTCATGAAATAAAAAATAAAATATACATATTCAGGAAGAGTAACATTTGCCTATTTAAAAGGTTCAACACCGCAACTCATTTTCGGTAGCTTATAAAACTACACTTGACATTTCAATTCAATCATACACATAAATCGATCATGGATTAAAAATTATAATCAAAAAAGAAAACCAACGTCCATATGTCGAATATTATTTTTGGGCATTTAAGAATGAAGAGAATAATGATAAGGATAAACTAACGGGGGTGTATTAATTTGGAACTTCTAAAGACATTTTAAAATTTATTTAACTGTAAGATTTGTATGGATTTTCTTTTATTTTTATTGATTTTACATATTTGT
The DNA here is from genome assembly GCA_014905375.1 of Phtheirospermum japonicum. Taxonomy (NCBI): domain Eukaryota; kingdom Viridiplantae; phylum Streptophyta; class Magnoliopsida; order Lamiales; family Orobanchaceae; genus Phtheirospermum; species Phtheirospermum japonicum. Next base: position 134,992 of record BMAC01000428.1, on the reverse strand, counting down.
TGGGAGTTTATAAAAGTTTTATGAAATCTCATGTTTAAAGATGGGATTTGGTAGTGGGATTTCATATGTATAATTAACTTAGAAGTCTAGGAAAATCCAATCAAATTACAAATTCAAATAGTATTTGGCTTTTTAAATACCTCATGACAATTTAAGAATTCAAAATATCTCAAATGAATACCCTGAGACTTTTATGGACATTTAGTAATCCATTAGAAATCTCAGTTAAATACCTCAAGACTTTTATAAATTTTAAAATGTCTTAATTAAATACATCAGAATTTTAAAAATCTTAATATGTCTTTAAAAGTCCTAAATGAATACACCTCCTAAAAGTATTCTTGAAATATTTTAAGAATGATAAAGATATAAGACCAACCGGTGAAAACGCGTATCGAGTAATGCATTGCGTTTTGATCAACATCGCGTAGTGTAAATAGCGCTGAGCTTTTTGAACGCGTTATTTTAATATTTAAAATAATTACATATTTTTTGTGATTTATTTTTAATATAAATATACTTATTTTTTTTCCTTAAAATATAACTTATATATAATTTCAACAAACAAAGTATAAGGTCCAACAAGTATCATACAAGAAATTACAATTCATGAAAAATAATAGAAAATAACAAATAAAATAGAAATATATGATAGTGTATAATAAAACTTTAAAGTTTTGTAAGAATATCTAAAAATGTGTAGTCAAATTGATTAGTATCGTATACCGCAGAACAAATAATATTAGTTAAAAAATTGGTATAAGAAATTCGTAAAAAAACATTGTTTGTTAACAGTTTTTTTTTTAATATTTTTACATAATATAAATCTTTTTTTTTTCCAGAAGTTTCACATAGAACAATAAAAAATAACAAATAAAATAGAAAATTGTATAATAAAATTTTACAGTTTTGTAAGAATATCTAGTCAAATTGATTTAGCACCGTCTATCATGTAGAACAAATAATATAAATTAAAAAAATTGGTATAAAAAAATTAGTAAAAAAAATATTGTTTGTTAACAGTTTTTTTTAATATATTTACATAATATAAATCTATTTTTTTCTTTCCAGATAATTTTTAGGGAGAATTCCCAACTAGGCCAATAGTTAATAAAACTATCCCAAATAATCCAATTATAAGTATTATTTCCCACTGACTCACGTGTACACGAAATTAGACAATGATACCCTCGTATCAAATTAAATTTGGAAAAAATTTAACACCCTTTACACGCGAATGAAATTAGCTAATAGATTGGCAAACCCCCAGTTCCGCCTTCCACAATTCATTTGACAAAATTAGCGAACAGATTCGAACCCCCAATTTTGTATTCCATACTCGTCGGAGAAACCAAAGAAGATCGGATGAAATCGCTACTTTCTTTATTTTGAGTGGTGATTGAAGATTTGTCCGAAGACAATCGAATTAGCCCGCTGGATAGTTTCACTTTACTGTTTAGGGTTTCATTTGTGTTTATGGGCGGGGGTGATTTTGCCTGAATTCAGTGAGAGGAAAGCATCAAAGAATCGCGTGATTAGAGGGGTTTTGCGCTGATTCTGAACCAATATACAACAATTTCATATATAAATTACTGGAGTAGGATTTGCGAATCTGTACTGGTTTTGTCTGGAAACTACCACAACACTTCTCCCGTAACCGCTGCTGAGGATGACGAACTACGAAGAGCATCCGTAAGTTTTCTTTTTATTATTATTATTATATTTTTAAATTTTTGTATATTGGTAATCGAGTTAACCAGCATGTAATTGCTAGTATGTAATTGAGGTTTGATGTTGCATGGAATCCATTGTTGCTAGTATGTAACTATTATGTAATTAGTAGTATATAACTCATTTGTGTTGTAGTATATAATTTGTATGTGTATATTATGTAATTGGTTGTGTAGTATTTTTTTAGCTGTACGTAGTATGCAATGTCGTTTTGACCAAGTATGGAGTCCATAAATGATTATGTAGTATTTTTGTAGCACTGTGTGTAGTATGCGTTTGGTATGACGACTATTTTGTTACATGTGTGAATTAGATTGGGTAGTACATTTGTATATGTATATGGTACATAATTCAGTTTTGATGTAGTATGTAGTCCGTAATTGGTTGTGTAGTATTTTTTTTATTTGTGTATAGTATGTACTTGGTATGCCGACTATTTTGGTACCTTTATTGAATTTGTTTGTGATGTACTTTTCGATCTGTACGTAGTATGTAATATTATCTAGCATATAATTATTATAATCAAATATTATTATGATTCAATATCTTTTTACTTAAACTGATCTCACAACGTTCAGTATTAATGATGATTTTGTTTTTTCTTTAATGAAAAATCCATATATTAGTGTTTTTTTTAAATTATATAGAGATTTTCTTAACATAATTATGATAAATACCTTAATTAATATATAAGAATTAATATTTATATATATGTGTGTGTGTCTGTGTGCGTGTGTGTGTGTGTGTAATCATTTGTATGTTATTTTGGTTTATATTGTGAATTTTTTGTTATTTTGTTTACTTATTTTTTGTTATTTTTTATTATTAGTCCAACAATATTAACTTATACAAAAATGCGCAAAATATTCTAATTTAATATTTATTTATTAGCTATCAATATGTTATTTATCAAATATTATTATGATTCATTACTTTTTTATTAAATTGATCTCCTAATATTCAATATTAATGTTGATTTAGTTTTTTTCTTTAATTAAAAAGACACATGAAATTAGTTTCTTCTTTTAATAATTTAGGAGTTTTATTAACATAATTAGGAATTAATATTAAAAAGAATATGAATTAATATTAAGATAATAAGATCAATTATATATATATATATACACGCACACAATCGCTTATATGTTATTTTGGTTTTTATTATGAGTTATCTTATTTTATGTTTATTTGTTATATTTTTTTTATTATGACTCCAACAATATCAAGTTTGTCGCTTTTTTCTTAAATATACTTTGACCACATTTAATTAAATTATACAAAATTGTGTAATATAATATTATTTAATATTTATTTTATTGGCAGTCAACAAGTTATTTATCAAATATTATTACTATTCAATACTTTTTTATTTGAATTAATCTCAAAAAATAATGTATTTTGTTATTATCTCAGAAATTGCGCAAAACAATACAAGTGCGAAAGCATCGAGTGGAATGAACACTATGACATGTAGCATTGTCAAACAGGGTAGCCCGCTCCGGCCCGCGGCGGGTCTGGCCCGTTTTTCCGCGGGCTGAGAAAACTTAAGTCCGCAGCCCACCCGCGGGCTGGTCCGTTTTCAATTTTTTTTTTATGAAATCTTATTATTATGTTAAAAATTATAATAAAAAAATAAAATAAAAAATAAAAAAACAGTATAATATATTTAAAGTATTCTAACGGGCTCATAGAAATAAAAAAAATACAAATATACTTTCAAATTTAACCAATATAAAATTTAATTATAAATTTATAATAAAATATAAAAGAAAAGAGGGCAGCCCGCGGGCCAGTCAGCCCTGACCCGTGAAAACCCGCGGGCTTAACGGGGCGGGCAAAAAAGCTCGCGATCAAACAGGCTGGGAAATGAAAGCGCAAACCCTCCTATTTACACGGGTTGACGAGCCAACCCACGGGCTTTGGCCCATTTTGACAGCACTAATGACATCAATTATAATAGATTAAGAAGGGGATTTAATATTGTTAAAAACTGTAATCTTGAAAATATTCAAGTCATACTTAGTTTCTATCGAAGTTCAATAATCGAATCAATTCTATTAGGTATGCATTTATGTTTTAGATACCAATCACTTCAATTTCATTGGAATATTTTTATATTTTATTAAGTATACTTATACAAGTATTTGCTCATTGTACAAAGGCAACAATGAAAAAAAGAATATCTTTATATCGATGTTGTTGCAAACCTACAATCTATACTGGATAGTGAATACATTTTGGTTAAATTATTTAAAATGGCCAAAAAAAAATATTTGGAGAGGATGGTGTTGGTGAAGTGAATTTGCGTCTACTTAGTAGAAGAGACAAGGGTGGAGGACACACAATCTTTTAGAAGTGGACGAGTTTTCTCTATTAGTTATTGGTGATCTTGATACTCGAAGTGGTAACATGGATATTGTTGTAGAAAAGAGATCTGGTAATTTGAAATGTATCAACGAGTTGCATCCTCCTTGCTCTGGAATGTCCATTGCTATTTTCTTATGGGGAAGACAACTACAAGGAAGATATATTTTTTTCTGAACATCGAAACGTAAATGTAAGGGTAGACAATATGCGAGTCAGAAATAGTTCTTTTCTCACCGGTTTCATGAAAGAGAGTTGAGGTGCCCACAATTTTATATAATCGACGACTCACATAAAAATTCATAGTTAATCGATATACGATAATTGAATATTCAAGATTGTCGTACGTCATAACCCATCAAAAAAAAACGAAGTGAGATGTATAATGGGACTATTGATGCAGTGTTATAATGTGAAATACATAACTCAAGTTTTGGTACTCACATTATCTTGACAGAGACATTTACAGCCGGTGCTCGATTTATGGTTGAGAATTATCAAGATGCTACTACAATTTGCCGGTGGGCAGTTTATCCTGATTTGTTTATTATATTCATGTGCAATACTAAATGGCTAGAGATTGTTTGCTTTTGTTGATAAAAGGAATCTAAAACAAGAGGATTGGCGTGATATAATTTAAAGGATTTTCAAAACTAAGTTGGATGCTTTGATAAGAGATTTACGTCATAACAAAATTTTTGGATAAATTATTGTAAGTGAGTATAAAGAAATTTTATATTTTCAAATTATTAATATAAGAGTAATAAATTGTTAATATTTATTAATTTGTTATTTGTCGTTAATTTATATTTTTTATTTTATTTTAGTTATTGACACAGTGGAGTTCCAAAAGAAATGCCTCTCTCATGCGCATATATTTCTCTTTCTATCAAAGTAAGACAAATGTCCAAATGCTGGTGTTATTGATCGAATCATTTCAACTAAAATTCATGATGAAAATGAAGATACAAGATATTAATTGCTTTATCGTATTTAACGATTCATAGACCATGTGGTCAATTAAAAAAATCATCATCTTGCATGGTTGGTGAAAATTACACAAAATATTTTTCGAAGAGGTTTATAGATATTACTACTGTTGATAATGATGGTTGCCCAATATATTGACGTAGAAATACTGAAAGAACTTTTACTAAGAATAGTGTTCATCTAGATAACTGGTGAGACATTCTATATAATCTTTATCTATTGCTAAATAAAGGAGCTCATTTGGATTTTAAATGGTGTAATCAATCCACATCTATAAAGTGTTTGTTCAAATATGTCAACAAAGGTAACGATACGATCTGCAACGTTCTGTCAGAACAAAGATGAGGATGAAAAGGAGAAAAATATTGAAGAGATCAACATGCATTATGATTTTCGTTACATTTTTTCATGCGAAGAGGTGTGGAGAACATTAACATATGAAATCCAGTATAAAACTCCACCTGTCATGCGTTTGAGTTTTTATTTTCCAGGAGAGTATAATATATTATATAATGATAATGATCAGTTGAACGCGGTAATGGAATGCAAATCAACACCTCGTAGCATGTTTTTAGGTTGGTTCGAGATAAATAAAAAAATATCCGAAAGGCCGGAGTTTGACTTATGTTGAGTTTTGTCGAAAATTTATTTAGAACTCAACAACAAAAGAATATACAACTAAGCAGCTAGTTTTGTTCTCATTAGCATGAACTTAATATATTACGGCACGACCGGGTGATAACTATTGTACTCGATCTCCTAAATATAATTTGAGGAGTCCAATGTCAGTATTTAAAAAAAAAAAGACTAGTAATACGATACATATCACGATGCATGCTAATCTCTGAGATTGTTGATAGATGATAGAGAATATATTAACTGCATATCAGAAGCAAGTAATTGGGGTTCATCACATTCCGCGAGATATTTATTTGTAACCTTACTTGCATCGAAATCTTTATCACGTTCCAAAAAAAATATGGGAGAAATATTTGGAAGACTTATCAGATAACATTCTATACAATAAACAAAAGTTGAGAAAATCCAAAGGTAGAAATTATTGATATTTGTTTTCATCATATATAAATTATTAACTATGTTCGACTGTGTTATGTTTATTACCAATATTTTTAATTTCATTTTGAATGCACTTTTTATTTTTTCAAATTTACAAATGAGTGATGCTGAAATTCATAACCTTACTTTGCTTGAAGTTAACAATTTATTGCAGAGTATGGGAAAGAGTTTAAAAGACTTTCCTCTCATGCTAATTCCAAAGGTCGTCGATTCCAGTATGTGTCGCAATAGATTTGTTGCTGAAAAATTGGAGTATGATCGTGAGGTACTCATTGAAGAATGTTGTAAATTAGTTGATAATTTGAATGTTTATTAGTTTTACATTTATGATAAAGTCATGGATACCGTACATTCGACCAGGCTGGTGTATTTTTTGTCTACGGAGGGACCGGTAAAATATTTATTTGAAACACGCTTTATGTGACCATTAGATCTAGTAGTGGAATGTAGCATCTGTGCATTTTAGATTTAAGGTTCATTTTAATCTCCACCAAGATTAACCATGTTTGATATTTACTTCAACTCCAATTGTAAAATTAACGTTGCGTGTGCAACTCATTATTTGAGCTGAAACATTGATGATGCATAGACATTATTTCAAAAATGTGGACAAAATATTTAAAGGCGTGATGGGAATGCAAAATAATTATAACGTGTAACTTTCATTCAATAGAAAAATAATAATGCTTGCCTTCTTGGTGAAGATTTTCTTCAAACTTTGACGGTTATTCCAAAAGGCACTACACCGGACATAGCTCACACGTGTGTGTCATTTATTTGCAATTATGGACTCATTATATGATTTTGAGTTTGACCAAGAATATGAGGCTGCAAGATCTCAGTTCAGGTCCCGATTTTATTGAATTAAAAAAAAAATCACCAACTGGATAAATAGTATAGGATATGGAACAGTTGGAGGACCAAACGATGGTGTCGTTCAAATTGAAATCTCAAATGATCTATTATTGAAATATTATGGTGACCATATTGCGTCAATTGTGGCACACACATATCCATAATTCGGAAAAGTTATTGTATGATTCGCTTAATTGGAGGGTCGTGCTGTTCCTACTCCAACACATGATACCATCGACTTGATTAATGAATGTATGATATCATAAAATAATGAAAAATTATATATTAGCTCTGATAATGTATACAAATCCGATTCAAACAATGACATATTGTAGGATTTCTACTTACCAGAGTTTCTAAACAACATCAAATGTTATGGATTGCCGAACTATGAGCTAAAACTGAAAACTGAAACTCCGCTCATGTTGTTGAGAAATATCAATCATTCCCTTTGTGTAATGAAACCAGATTGGTTGTTTCTAAACTTGGCAATCATGTTGTCAAGTTTAAGGTTTTTCAAGGAACCAATGCAGATGAATTGATGTTGATCTCTAGAATGATTGTCATACCATCTAATACAAGGTTGTCTTTCAAATTTTAACGACGACAGTTTTTTGTGATCATGTTATACGCCATACGATCCACAAATATCAAGGACAATCTCTCTTTCATGTTGGACTTTTCCAAAAGAAGCTAGTTTTCAGTCATGCCAATTGTATGTTGTTATATCAAGATTGACTAATCGTAAGGATATAAAAATATTGATCGTCGATGAAACGTAGTAACAAAACTTTAAATGTTGTGTACAAGGAAGTTTTTCATAATTTGTAAAGTACATTTCATCCAATAACAATCATTTTAATAACATGTTATACCATTTTCAATATTATTCGATTTTTGATTAACTAGGTGACATATATATATATATATATATATATATATATATATATATATATATATATATATATGTGTGTGTGTGTGTGTGTGTGTGTGTGTGTGTGTGTGTGTGTGTGTGTATAACTCGACATAGATCAAGAGGGCTCTGGAATATACATATATACAATAATTTATTTAAATATTTTAATATATTCAAACCTAATTATTTTTATTTGAGATAAAATTAAAATAAAAAATTATCGTGCAAAGCCGCGAGTACAGTGCTAGTAATTAGGAAAAATCAAACGAAACATATTATTTTTAACTTGAATGTGTACCGAATACCATATAAAAATAATAAGTTATGTTTAATTTTTAACTTGCTTTCAGTATTTTAATAAAATTAAAAAACAAACAAAAATGATTATTTAGTAATAATTTAGACGCATACTAAATTATTAAGTTTGGTCTGAATTTTTATTTAGCAACAATAAAATAGAAAAATCCAAACCAAAGTCATCACTTTGGTTTGCGTCCAAAATACTACTGAAATAATTAGTTTAGTTTGATTTTTATTTTTAAATATTTTTTATTTGACTGAAATATTAAAAACAAATTAGAATAATGGTATTTGATATGCATTCAAAGCCAAAATAACAAGTTTAGTTTTTTTAATTATAATAATCACATAAAAATAAATATTATAATCATAATTATAATACTTATTTATTAATTATTTAATTTAGTAGGTAATGAATATATAAATAGTAGCAATAAAT
>BMAC01000428.1:69323-98923 GCA_014905375.1 Phtheirospermum japonicum | reverse complement strand
GTGCTAATTAATCATATGTGGTACATGAAATTGAATGATATCTTCAAGTTGAGCATGTTCAATACAATAGTGCTAATTAATCATATGTGGTACATAAAATTGAATGATATCTTCAAGTTAATTTAACATTGCTCCTGAGAATGTCAAATATTTAATGTAATTACATCGTCGACTGGGGTGGGCACATCGGGGGCACGTGGAGTATGAGCTTTTTGGGCCCACATTATCCGATATAAGGCCTTATGTTGCGGCAGATTGCGGAAATAGATAGCGTGTGTGGGCTCTTGTTGTGGGCCTCATTGGTTATCCATTATCCTCTGGTCCAACTGGGCCCCATGTCTTTCGGTTTACTATTTTTACAAAAATTTAATTTTTTAATTTTCTCTACTTTTGTTTTAATGTGGAATGTTCCAAAGCATCTTCCTTTCGAGAGGGTTTTTATACCGAACGCTGCGTATACGCATCCTAAAATATTATTATTTGATCTAAATTGATAAAAACATCCTTAAAAAATTTAATATATATTTATTTTACTAAATTAATCCCATAAATATTTTATTTTACCCTACATAATATAATAAATAATATAATATTCTCTATATATTAATGCAAAATCCTCATATCTTATGTGTCTGTTTCCTATACTTCATTAGCTTTGGACAAAATTATGGTACTTCGGTGTCATCCGAGCCTAATATTTAACTAATTTAATATTTTTTTATATTTGACCTAATTTAATATTTTCTCAATATTATATATTTCCTAATTCAATATTCTTTTATTACATGTTACCTAATTTAATGTTTTTTTAACATATATTGCCTAAATCAACATCATACTTTTATTATTCTAATATAAAAATATAAATTGGTTATATTTAATTAAAAAATTTATATGAGTTGAATTAATTTCTATTTGTAATAAAAATTGAAGTAATTTTATTTTTAAGATTTTAAATATTTATTCAAGAAAAATATAAGATATATAAATTATTACAAAAGGGATATAAATATAAAAAATATAAACTTAAATTTCTTTATCTAATCTTAATATAATGAATTTAAATAACATTATAAATATATATGAGAGTCTATTCTTACGCCAAAAAAAAAAAAGGGACACAAAAAAGATAAAATAAATAATAATAATAAATTATTACGCCTAGAAAAATAAATAATAAATATATTCTAAATCTCTTTTATTTAATTTCAATATTTTAAAATTATATACACATTATATATGTATACGAACAAATTAGTGTCACACGCAGAAAAATGAATAATAAAATAATATTACATTACATATACTACAAGTTAGATGTGCGATATTTTCTCAATAGAATTATAAGTGTCTTATAAATTTTAATTTCTTATATCACATATTCATATATGAAAGGCGGGCTTTGTATATTTTATATTTTTTCAAACTCAATTTCTACGGGTTTTCGGTCAAGTTTAGGGTATTTTGATATAATTTGCAACTAATTTCGTGACGCACGGAAAAAAAAAAAAAACTTCATTGTGAAACCAGTCTGACTATAATTCGAACAAATAATATTTTGATTTGTGTATAAAAATTATTTATTGTGAAAAATAATATTTTTGTAAATAGAACAAATAATGTTACGGTTTTGTATGTACCATTTCAATATTATTATTTTAGTATCTTTAATGAATATTATTATTTTTCTAATCCTGCATAATATATTGGTATTAAACTAATAATAAAAATAAAATAAAAGGAATAATAATAAAATAAAAGAGCCATAATAAATAAATCTAAACCAAAGAATAATTCACTTCACATTATGTATCCCAAAATTCACATTACATTGGAATAGAAAAAAAGGAGCCTAATAAATAAATCTAAACCAAAGTTTACTAATTAAGTGGGAGGAAGAAGAAGAGACTCATAATAATGAATTTTTTTTTTCACGAGAATAAGAAAAAAAAATTCTTCGCCATGCAAACCGCCCCAACAATCATCCCACTGTATTTCCCCGCCACATTCTCTATTCGCAGGAGAATCGGTCAGAAGCTTCTCCGGCGACATCTCGCCGAAAAGTTCCCACTGTTCACCTCGAAGATGAACCTGGGTGCAATCGGAGCAAACCGATTGCCTCCACTCATTCCAGCGGAAAAAGCCCGCCTGGAGTGCGGCGAATCTCCGTCCCAGCTGTGGCGACTTGTCTGGTTCAACGTCTCAGTGCGGCGGCTGTTCAGCGACGAAACGACAGCGGGGTGCTGGGCTAATTGGATTCGACGACAGTGGTTTCAGGAGTGGATGACGATGGTGGCGGTGGTTTTAGATTTGGGACTTTGGACGGCGGAGATGGTTTCGGTTTTGATTCAATTGCATAAAATTTATTTTTTTTCAATTTTGATTATGTATTGTGGTAAGGTTATTTTAGTCTTTTCATTTTTGACTATATTTGTCTAAAGTATTTTTTGGTCAACTAATAATATTTTGGGGTGCGTATATCCACGCCCAATATATTTGGAAATAAATCTACTATATATATATATATATAGGATTGGGTTCAAATGAGAACCCTGTCATTATATGTGAAACTAGAGACTAATCCTGGCCTTAAATCTAATATTGCACAATGCAATTATATGTCCAGGTTCATTGTGTTTTTTACACAGTACTGTAGTGCTATAATCAGTCCCGTTTTTTAAATTTAATATATATATATATATATATATATATATATATATATATATATATATATATATATATATATATATATATTACATTTTAAAACATACAATATGTATTTTAAATTGTAGATCTTGAGAATGTGATTAATTTGATATATATTTCATTCAAAACGAATAAAATTTGAAAAAGTTATGGTTTGTTGAAGATTTGAGTTTCATTTCAAAATTTTGAATTTGCAGTTTATAAACGAAATTTGCGATGCTTTTTGTATACAATTGTAATGTTTTTTTTTCTTTAATCTATTGTACTTTCTAAAAAATAATAATATATGTCCAAAATATTTTTTTAATTAATTAATGCATTATTACCATGCTACCCAACCCTCTCTCTATATATATGAGATGCTTCCAGTCTCATATGCCCGGAGTGTGTTTTCAATATAATATTGATGGGTTTTTTTTAGTTGTTATAATTCCAATTAAAAATAAAGTCTCATATGCCCGGAGTGTGTTTTTCAATATAATATTGATGGGTTTTTTCAGTTGTTATAATTCCAATAAAAATAAAGGTTATCATCGGAGAGGAACTGGTGAAAGAGGGACATATTTGATGTTGTGAGAAATCTTATTGTGGTTAATATATGACCGAAAAATATAGAACAATTATGCTAGTACAAAATCTTATTCCATGGGAAAGTCGTATTTTTGAAATGCTTGGGAATCATGTATGATTGTTTTAAAGATTTGTTCGATATGGAAAAAGTTGATGAGATAGTACTTTTAGGCGAGTTTAAGTGAAATATATTATATTATGTAGTATAAACATATACATCGACTAGCTTATTGAATTATGCCTGTTCAAAAATGAATGGTCGAATTATTACCATACAACCAACTCAATCAAAGCAGCTGGAGTTACTAAGTTTGGCTCTAATTTTGTGATTTTCATATATATTGGTAGGTTACGACTTTTGAAGATATAATTCAAGAAATGAAGGTATGAAACTTGGACTATATTACTAATTAAATGATTGTGAAAGAATTTAAAGGCCTCAAATTAGTGTAGAATTTGTTTGGATTGAATTAAAAAAATCAATTATAATAACACCGGATGTTCGCACCGAGATTTCGAACATATGTTTACTGTTCGAACAATTTTTTTTTGATCATGTGTAAAATATAGAGCGCAACATGTTTGGACTGGAATTTCGAACATACTGTTCGAGAACTTCAACATAACCACCATGAAATTTAAAATATATTGTGAGCTCATAAAAAATCAGGTGTCAATTGCAATTTCTCCTTGAGCATTTGGCTGGTTTTCTATGTCAAATTGAATTTTTCCAAATCAAACGATATACTCATTTTAGCAAACTTTAGGCATGTACAAGTCTTTTAATATTTAGCAAAAACTTGGATAATCCTAACAACACAAACAATGGGTATAGGAAAAAACAACACAGGAACTTGCCCTGTTTGCAGGGCCTCTCTTTCGGATGTTGACTTGTAACATATTTCAGATTTTTTGGACTTACGGTTAATTTATCAAAAGAGTTATAATGATGGGACGGTTTTCTCATATCACAGTTATAACGGTTTTAAAAGCTGGACATAAAAAATTGCAGCAAAATAATAAATTTACCATACCTCTATCCATTTTTGTTTCTTGCACGATATTTCCAAGCTTTTCCTTTCCAGATGCAAATAAGTTTGTTTTTTTTTTTTTGTTTTTTTATCCGAAAAAGAAAAGAAGACATGAAACATAAAAAGGGACTAAAAAGTAAAAAACTAACACTAAATAAAAAAGTGCTAGCTGTGGGGTGTTTCAACACGATTACTCAACCAAGTAATACATAAAAGGCCAGGCAAACAAATAGCAGAAGCCTCCTGGACTTGTTCTGAGTCGAAGATAAAAATAATAAACAAACTCAAAGTATATAACACACCAAAAACACACTTGTACATCAGGCTAAACTTGTACAACAGTAATCATGAGTAAGAGGCTAAACCTCAGTTTAAACACTGTTAAACACATGCAGAAATTCAAGTAAATTCCAAATAATTAAAAAAAAAAAAAAAAAAAAAAAGGAGACTTTCCCCATTACCTCTTCACTAAAAAGAAGCACCGCGATGTGTTGTACGACAAAAAGTTGTCCGGTCCTGCAGATATGATGAAGAAAACGAAGATAGATTGCTTCGTGAGAAGATCAATAGATTCTACACCGGTTCTTTTATATATAAAATTGTAGCTTTTTTTGTTTTTTTTGAGGAAAACTGAACATTTAAAAGTTCAATCTCAAGTATGACAAATGATGATATGGCTTTGGATTAAAAGAAAAAAAGTAGAATTAATGAAGTCGGAAAACCACAACAGAAATGCAAAAGATCCTACTCCTGACAAGACAAGAGAGGCATAAAAACTGCAAACAAGATCAAATGTCTCAGCATATAACAAACTCTTAACAAGGATGTTTGTGTTAGCAAAAATCTACATTAGAATTACTAGTAACATTGACAGCATGATGCAGCACCTAAAGAAACCCATCGATTCTTCGATCAAAAAAATAAATTAAAGTGAGAATGGTCATTGGTTAATAAGACTAAAGCAAATGAACTAGTCATTTCTCTTGTGAAGGATACTCACATTCAAATCCTACAACAAAAAGGAGTTCCATCAATCTAAAACTAATATTTCATCTCCAGTTAATCGAAAAAGTAACTGCAAATTGCAAAGAGACCAGATTTATCATTAAGGACCGAACAGTGATTTTCCAACTGTCAAGTGTTGGTTAATAAGCACGAAGCATATATGTAATGTGCATGACATTAGACTCAACTTTCCACAGAAACGCAAGTGCAACAAGGTAATATTCGAAGAACTTCATATGCAACAGCCAGAATATTTCCAAATCCACGTCTTCACATTGATTTCACACACCAATATCTGAAAGCATACATCCAATAACTAGGTATGCATTTACAAATGCACACTACACATAAACATTGCAGTGGGATATTCATTTGGAAGAAAAGCTAATTAGTTGGAAGCTAGGCACAAACAAACTCAACATGTAGAAAAACTCAGGTACAAGCTATTTTTACACACCACAAAAGTGCTATTGTCTCGAACTTCAAGCACAACTCACCAATAAATTGTAACTGACCTTCCAAATTATGCAAAATACATTTCCAACCTTCCAAAACCTTCATTAATGTTCATAAATTGAAAAATTAGCCATGAACCTAGCAGCCAATTGCCCAGGTTCATGGATGTAAAACACAAAAGCCTGATTTCAGACGATCAACAATCAATCTGTAAAGATACTTTTTGAAGACAAATATCAAGTCAAAATGCAAACCACAGTCCAGACTAAGTCATATTCATATCCGAATCAAACACGATGTTAATTATCTCAACTAATATTAAAAACAAACTACTAAAATAAATATGATTTATTGATCGATAAACCAGCATCCGAAAAACGCACACGCAAATCCCTTCCAGCAGTTCAAAAAAAGGACTAGCTCAAATTCAAAATCCCTAAATGATATAAAATTGTAGCTTAATGTAACATAACTTCTAAAATATGAATGAAATGTAATTTGAGATCAATAAATGCGAAAATGACGAGGATGTGAACTTTACATCCCAATATTGAAACCCAACTGCATGCATTTTGACAGGTTGGTAACGCAGCAACCATATAACTAGCTAAAACGAAAAATGAATTCACTGCCGTGTTAATATATCAAGCTCCACGAATATGTTTTCGAATCGATTGATAACACAAGATAACATAATCTAATTAACATTATTGGTGACTCTACTCTTTCACGACGGTTTTCATGTGTGATAACATTACGAATCATCATAGACAATAATTTAATGTAAAATAGAAAAGTTTGCGACAGATACCCTCTACTCTGTTTGACCAACTAATCAATAAGTCGTAATTAATACATAAAAATAAACTATAGCGATATAAGCAGACAAAGTAAGTTGAGAATCCATTACAACTGGAGAGAGGTTGATCTCCAAGCTAGAAAGCAAGAAGTGTCCTAGCTCGAGCAATTGTAAAGTATAATGGATGGAGTTTCAAAAGAGTAATTCGCTAGCTACCTCAAAGCCAAGAAAAAATTTCAAAACCCCTAAACCATCACTGACTTGGAACTGATGATGCAATATTGAGAACAACTTTTAAAGTTTGTCAATTTCATCCTGTGATGATGATTATAATATCATCCAAATTAACTATAACTTGCGAATGAATAAATATATAGAAATCATAACTTCCAAAAAGGGAATGAAAAGTAATTTCAGATCAATAATGCGAAAACATTAGGGACTTGGAATTTACATCTGTATTTTGACAGGTTGGGAACGCACCATCCATATAGCTAGCTTAGCTCTAATGGAAAACGCACATTTACCAGAAAATGTGTGAATTCACTGGCGTGTTAACATGTCATGCTCCAAAAGTATCTTAACCAACATGTTTAAAAAATTCGGGAAAAAAAAGAGAGAGATCTAACTACACGCATATCACCACCCTAATAGTCGTCACACAATCTTCCCACAAACACGACTAGGAACCAATCGCGCAAAGGTTAAGAAAATAAAATATCAAATTAATAAAATAAAATCACAAGGTTACCACAAACACAACTAGGAACCAATCGAGCAAAAGTTTCGAGCCCGAAACAAGTGTAAAAATATCAAACAAAAACTCAATTCGCGTTCGACTCGATCGGCTAAAGCTCATTGGATCTTGATT
This sequence comes from Phtheirospermum japonicum, assembly GCA_014905375.1. Classification (NCBI taxonomy): domain Eukaryota; kingdom Viridiplantae; phylum Streptophyta; class Magnoliopsida; order Lamiales; family Orobanchaceae; genus Phtheirospermum; species Phtheirospermum japonicum. The sequence continues at coordinate 91,485 of BMAC01000428.1, read as the reverse complement.
CGATTAAACACAGTTTTTAGCACGGAATATATTCCTACGAGCTTCAACAACACTATATTTGACTCGATTACTCGAATCAAATAGTTGAGAACAAGAATTTGTTTGGTCACCCAACATCCTGAATTCCACCATTTCAACATCAAAAGAGACAGGCACACCTCCGAACGTTTATTTTGTGTTACTCAACAAATACATTAAAAAGCTATACAAAACTAACTCAGTGTCAATAATCCCATCACCAATTTATTTCATAATAAATATCCACTCACAACAAGCAACCAATTCCACCAAGATATCTTGTTTCAAAGACAGGCTCATTACCTAATTGGAATTGTTGCTCAAAGACTCTGATTGAGGCGGCAACAATGGAGTCCCATCCCTGGGCAATTTAGCCAGCATCGCCGGCCTCCGAAGCCCTCCTCCCTTTTCTATCTTCCCAAACAACTGCTTCCTCAAAACCTCATGCAAATGTCCAAACAATTCCTTCTTCAACGACTCGAATGCCAAATCCAACCTCTCCAGCTGCTCCATTGCATTCTTATTGTACATGAAAAGGCCGTAGTACAGATCGAAGCTATCGCTGGACGTGTTCTCGACCAAATTCAACAGAGTCTCATATCCTTTGGTATTAATTGGAGTGCTCTCCAGCAACAGCTTCTCAAGAATCCTCCCCATCGTGTGCGTGATAAACTGCGACCCGGCGGCGTACTTATCGTGCTCTGCACACGACATTTCCACCATAGCACACCCTTCCTTTCTGAAGATATCCAAGAACGTATCGGCCCTGTTGATCCTCGAGTCCTCGTCCCCGATCCTCACTTTATCGAACACAAACGGCAAACCCTCCCAACTGTTTTTCCCGCTCTCGGGGCCGAACATGGGGTGAGTACAGAGAATGTCGAAATGGCTGGGAAGGACCTGGAGGAACATATCCTTGGGGAATTCTTTGACCGACAGGACATCGACGAACAGCGTGTTCCGACGGAGGCGCTGGAGGGGCAAAGCTCTGAGCACGGTCTCGGTCGAGAGGATGGATGTGCAGATGAGGATGACGTCAGGGTGCTGTTCACAGAGGTCGTGCAGATCGGAGAAGAAGGCGGCGCCGATGGATTGGGCGGCGGAGTGGTAATTGGATCGGGAATGGGCGTAGACGGTGTGGCCTTGCCGGACGAACGCCTTGCCGAGGAATTGACCGAAGTTTCCGAAGCCGACAATGGCGATTTTGAGCTTGTTGGACTGAGCGAAACGATTGACCAAGTGAGCCTCCAAGTCGTAGGGCTGAGCGGCGTCGATTGCTCGGACTCGGAGGCGGCGGCGCCGGGAATGGTGACGCTGCGCCGGGAAGAAAGAGAGAGAAAACTGAGAGAAATGGTGGCGGGGAAGGAGGGAGGTTTGGGCGGTGGTGGCTGACGGCGTCTTGGTGGTGGTGGATTGAACGGTGAAGGTGAAGGAAATCATTGCGCTTTATTTTTCTTTTCTCTGATTAATTAATAATGATCTGAACTGAAAAATAGCAATTAAGAACGGACATGGAATGGAGAGAAGCGCGTGCGCGCGTGTGTGTATAGGTAGGTGGACACATGTTTGTGTGTGTGGAGAAGGGCAGCTGGGCCGAGTTCATTAATATGTCTACAAATTGAGCACTTTTACCGCAATGAATCTTTTTTGACTACAATAATAACTAATTGTTATTTCTCCTCTAAGGATACAAATTCGTGTTGATGAATTGTGATAATCACGTATTATTATGTACTTAGTGTGAAATTGGCGAGATAGTGAGGTAAAATGTATTATTGAAATTAAAAAATATTGAATTATTAAACTAGAAAAATAATATTTATCCACATAATATTGGTTTTTTTCTAAAGATACTTGCATTCCAACATTTAAGAGATAAATTTAGATGGGACGGAGAGTGTTTGACCTTTAGTTTTATTTGTTTAAAAAAAATTAAAACTTAAATAGCAACTCGCACGTGATACGGATTTTACAGAAGTAAAAAGTGCATGCGACACATAAAGATGACAATTGAATGACTATCCTTAACAAATATAAACTGATGGTGAACATATTCGTTTAAACACGGTAATCATAACTCTATCAATACTTAAGATGGAACACGTTGATTTGATTTCAAACTAAAACAAAAATAAATTTAGTTGTATAAATTTATAAAATTTATATTACTTCATTGTAGCTAGCATGTACAATTGATATTTATTTAGTTAAAGGCAAAATCGAGATGTGTTTTTTTTATTCTTCTTTTTTAATATGTAATTTCGTTTTCATTTAAAATAACATCTTATATTACTCTTGGAGGACATAATAACAAACAAAGAAAAGTGTAATATAAAAAAAAGTCAATGCATGTGAAAATAAATCACAGATAGTACATTGAAAAGTGCCCCTATATAAGATTCACAAACACTTGATAATTATGTATAATTACGTGTTTGTTCTTTTGTCTATTCACATTCTCGTTGCATTTTAAGCAAGCCTATATATGAAAGCAAACATGAAAATATATAAAGGCATTTCTTATTGAAACATAATCAATATCAATAAACCTAATCCAAAATAAAATTCAAAAAGAAAAACATGTCAATTCTAAGCTAACCCGACAAAACCAAGAAGAAGAAGAAAAGATCAGTCAAATTATATCAATTAACGGAGACTTAAAAAATAGAAAAGAAAAAAACCCATAAACACCAATTTACCGTAATATTTTCTAAATATCTCAATATGATGATGTTTCCATATAATTTAAGATGTATTTCCATATAAACTGTTTTCCATTATGTTATTATAATGCGGTTTACCAAACCTTCTTCTAAATATTATGGTAAACATCCCAATATTAATTAGTATTTCCATAAATTGAGATATATTTCCATATAAATTATTTTCCATTAATTTATAATAATATGGTGTAGTTGTGAGAATTTATTCAATATTCCCTCTCATATGACTTTATACGATGAATTATTTAAAAATTTAACATGATTCTTTAAAAAAATAATTTTTTAATATGGTGTAGTTGTGAGAATTTATTCAATATACCCAATATGATTCTTTAAAAAATTAATTTTTTTCTTAATCACTTATTATGAATTATTTAGTCAATTAATTAAGAAATTGATTAGCAGGATATTTATTGATAGAAATATCTTAGATAACAAATTAACACCCAAACGATTTAATATCGGACATTTCAATATATGTTGTTGTATCGCCTAAATCTTAATTTATAAAATATAAGTTATTCATTGCGAGGTGGACCTGAAAAAGTATACTACACAATGTTTAAATAAACTTGCAGCAAATAAATTATAGAATCAATTGGTTACATAGTTACAACAAATAAATAAATAAACTTGACAACAACTTACGACTAAGATTACACTTATATAAGCCCGTATTTTAACCTCTTTTTTTTTTTGTTTTTTTTTTGTTTTATATAAGGCCTGAAGTTCTATTACATGGAGGCACATAAATTATATTCAGTTCCATGTTAAATGATAATTTATATTTCGTAATCATCTTACAGTAAGAACACTTTATATGCATAATATATTCAATTCCATAGTAAATGATTTCCATTGCCATGTTCTTTCTATCATTCGTTTTTATTTCAAATCATATTGAAGGTTCTTAATTTCGGTAAGAACACATTATATGGTAAAACACTGTTGATAAAGATTCTTAATCAACTCTCATTTCACTATAAAAAAAATTGGAATTGTCGACGGATATTATCGACGGACAGCTACCCGTCGGTAAAAGGCAAACATTATCGACGGTTTGTCCGACGGCACAAATTATCGACGGACTGCGAAAATGGACCGTCAGTGTATATGTCCGTCGGCAAGTTTTCGAAAAGTTGGCGGCAAGACCGCCAAATATGCCGACGGAGACTGTTTATCGGTAGATTTTTAAAAAATAAATAATAAATCGAATATTAATTACCGATGGAAATAAGTCCTCGGGATCGCCGGATTTTGCTACCGGCGGATTTACCGACGGAATCCTGTTCGTCGGTAAACTTCATATAAACAATCCACAAGCAGCGGACAGATTCATTCACCAACAACAAACAACAAAAATTAGGGCTCGCGAGGAGGAGCCGCCGCCGAAGCACCGTCAGCATCACATATTAAGGTATGTTAACCTTTTATTTCAAATTTAATATTATTTTTAATTTAATTTGACTTGAATTTAGGAATTAGGTTTGAAAAATTGAATTGGGGGCTCAATTAAGAATTTGTGCTTGATTTATGCATTTGTGAATGATTTTAGGTTTTGGGTCCATTCATGCAATTAAGTTTTATTTTAGGGTTTAATTTGTATAAAGTTATGACTAATTAGGTCGTTAGTATTCATTTAGGATTCATTTATACAATTATGGTTTATTTTAGGGTTTAGTTTATAATTATTTATAAATTAGGTTCGATTATATACATTTGCATTAAATTAGGGCTAGGTAGAGTTTGATTTGTAATTAGAGTTCAATTGGGCAATTATGCAATTATCATTTAAAGTATATGTGATGGTGGTTTTTAAATGCCGTGATGATCGGTTGTGTTTAATGTATGTTATTGTTTTTTGTTATATATATTATAATTGATTGATGTTGTGATTGGTTGGATAGACGTCGGTGATGACGTGGTGTACGGCTCCGGCCGGGAGGTTCGTCCCTCCAATAACGATTTTCAAAATTATTTTAAAAAATGATGGTGGTTTTAAAAAGTTTCAAATTGTTGGGGATGGTGGTTTTGATATGGTTTGGTGATCGGTATGTGGATGTTATACTTAAGATAAGTTATGGTTTGTTGATATTGTATACATGTGATTGATTAGTTGATATTGTCGTTTTTAAATTTTGTATGATTAATATAGTAAGAACAATAGGGAGTTTGATTAAATTTTGTTGTTTAATTCGATTTAGTATCAAATATGGAGTTTAATACTTTGAATTTTTCCCTTTTAGAATACGTACCTTAGACCCGTTAGGAATTTAATATCAAATAAAGAGTTTGCTCGAAGAAATCTTTTTTAATATGATTTTATTTTGTACAATAAAGACATCATATAAAAGAAAGATATATTTATAAGAAAAACCAAACCAACAAACATGTAATGACTGGGCTTGATGGGTTAATTGTTTGTAATTATTCTGGATTTTTTTGTAATTTTCGGATGATGAATTGTGAATATTTCTGTATAAGAAGATAGCAGTAGAGGGGAGAGTAGAGTGCTTGAGGGAGAAAATAGACTTGAAATGTAATTCTTGCTTATCTATTCCATATTGAAAAATATACATAAATACCGGGGGGGGGGGGGGGGGGGGGGTGCAAAAAGCATCCAAGCTTGATCCACCATTTAGGGAATTATAACCAATTAAAACATGACACTTGCTAGCTAAAGATAAAAGGGTATTAGTGCCATAAGGCCTTAAAATTAATATTCTCCGGTGAAACCGAAAGCCTTGAATTCATGACAATACCTTTCCCATTTTTTGATTCTTATCCTAAAGGATCAAACTTTGGAAATTTCTTGCGCAGATAACCCTCATCCTCCCAAGTTAAGTCCCCATACTCACCGTTGCACCACTTAATTAGGAATTGTTGAACGATATCCTTTTTTCTTTGTACTAACCTTTGAGCGATTGTTTCTGTAGGACGAACCAAGAATTCTCCATTTTCACCAGTTTCTGGCAGTTCAGAGTGTGGAACGGGTAGTACTGTGGGACCCAGCTTCCTTTTCAGAAGAGACACGTGGAACACTGGATGGATCTTTGCGTTCTCCGGCAACTTCAAGCGGTAAGCTACCTCTCCGACTCTCTCTAAGATCTGGAATGTCCCATAGAATTTTGCTGAGAGTTTCAAATTCTTTCGAAATACAACATAGTTTTGTCTAAAAGGTTAGAGTTTTAAATAAACCCAATCTCCGACCTCAAAAAACCTTTCTTTCTTTTTCCTGTCTGCAAAGAATTTCATACGCTGTTGGGCTTGATGTAGGTTCCGTTTGAGGTCTTGAATTTGATTTTGTCTTTCATTGATAAACTCTGATGTGTCTTGGTTCTGTGTAACAATTTGAGTTTGCAAAAATGTTGATGTGGTTTGGTAGCCATATAGGGCCTGAAAAGGGGTAGTTATGAGGCTGGTGTGATAATTGGTATTATACCAATACTCTGCTATGGTAACCACTTGGTCCAAGCCCTAGGATTCTGTTGAACCATACACCTTAGGTAGTTTTCCAAACATTGGTTCACTCTCTCTGTCTGTCCATCCGTTTGAGGATGATAGGCTGAGGTGAAATCCAGCTGAGTGCCAAAAATTTTGAAAAAACTCCCTCCAAAAGGCACTGGTGAACACTTTGTCCCTGTCAGTCACTATATGTAGGGGTAGTCCATGTAGTTTGTAGATGAAGTCTAGAAATAACCTAGCTACAGTTATAGTTGTGAAAGGATGAGATAATGCTAGGAAATGGCCATATTTAGTGAACCTGACCACCACCACTAAGATCACATCTTTTCCAAATGATTTAGGTAACCCTTCTACAAAGTCCATATAAATGTGGGTCCAAGCTTGGTGGGGTATGGGTAGAGGCTGCAATAGTCCAGGATAGGCACCTCCCTCTGATTTGCTCCTAGCACAAACATCACAATGCTTGACCCAAGATTCAACTTCTTTCTTCATCTTAGGCCAATAAAACAACATGCTGACCCTCTTGTAGGTGCCCAGAATACTAGAGTGTCCCCCATAGGCGGAGTTATGCATTTCAGCAAGTATAGTATCCCTGAGTTTAGTGTTATTACCCACTCCTGTCCTTCCCTTGAACTCAATTATACCACCCTCTGCTACGAATTCTGGATATGACTGTGGGTCCATTGACTTTGCTAACAAGATTTTGGTGAAGAATGGATCCCCTTCATAACTATCTGTCACTTGTTGCACCCATGTTGGTGTGACCACTAAAACAGCTGAATTCAGCTCCTCAGAATGATCTTACCTGGAAAGGGCATCAGCCACCTTGTTTTCCACACCCTTTTTGTATAATATCTCATAGTTAAACCCTAATAACTTGGTGATCCATTTCTGTTGCATTGGGTTCTTGATTCTCTGATCCAACAAGTGCTTAAGCTTATTGGTCAGTTTTGATGATGAACTTATACCCCTGTAGGTAATGCCTCCACTTTTGGATGGCCATCAGCACAGCCATAAACTCCTTCTCATAAATGGATAATCCCTGATTTTTCATGCACAAAGCTTTACTCATAAAAGTTATAGGTCTTCCCTCCTGTATCAGGACAGACCCTAAACCACTGCCACTAACATCTATCTCCAAGATAAATGGTTTTGAAAAATCTGGGAGGGCTAGTACAGGTGCTGTAACCATAGCTTCCTTAAGATGGTTGAAAGGCAACCTCTGCTTTTTTGGACCAAATGAAACCCCTCCCTTTTTGAGTAAATTGGTCAAGGGTTTACTAATCAACCCATAGCCTTGTATAAACCTTCTATAGTAACTAGTAAGGCCCAAAAATCCTCTTAGTTGTTTAATGTTGGTTGGTGTAGGCCAATTCACCATGCTAGTGATCTTGCTAGGATCAGTAGCTACCCTTTCCTTAGAAATCATGTGACCTAAGTATTCAATCTGCTCCTGTCCAAACTGGCATTTACTCTTTTTTGCAAAGAGTGCATGTTTCTTGAGTAGGCATAGTACTTCCCTTACATCCATGTAGTGATCCTCCTTGTTCTTACTGTAGATGAGAATATCATCAAAAAATACCAACATTGATTTTCTCAACATAGGCTGAAAAACTTGGTTCATTAATGACTAGAAGGTAGTTGGGGCATTACAAAGCCCAAAAGGCATAACTAGAAACTCATACTGCCCATTATGAGTGTTGAAAGCTGTAAGATATCTGTCCTCAGGCCTCATCAGAATCTGGAAATACCCTGAACTCATATTAATTTCTGAAAACTGTTTAGCCCCCTGTAGCTCATCTAATAACTCATCAATAACTGGAATAGGGTAGTCATGCTTGATAGTTAAACTGTTGAGATACCTATAATCCACACACATCCTCTAAGTATCATCTTTCTTCTTGACCAGTAATACTGGGGAGGCAAAAGGGCTATTACTGTTCTGAATGACCCCAGATTCTAACAATTCCTTCACAATCTTCTCAATCTCATTATTCTGGCTGTGAGATACTCTATAGGGATACTGGTGCTTAGGGTTACTGCCCTCTTTTAACACAATTTGATGTTCAACCCCCCTGACAGGTGGCAACCCTTTAGGCTCCTCAAAAACATCCTGACACTCTAGCAATAGGTCCTCTAGCTTGCCCTTAATACTTTCCATCTCTGGCTTCATCTTAATCCAGTACATTTCCTCAATCCGGGTAGGTATCTCCTGATGAACCATTTTGAATAGGGTAGGGCCTGAGATCATTTGGCATTCAATAGAAGTAGTAATAGCTTGGATTTTGACCCTTTTTCCCTTGAGATTGACAGTGAAAGTCATCTGATCATAGTCAAACTCAATGGGAGTGCAAGACTTCAACCAATCACCTCTTAGTATCAAATCACAGCCCTCATTAGCTAGGACCCTTGGTGAAAAAGAGAAAAAGTCCCTGCATCTTCCACTTGAAACCACTCACCCTGTTGGAACTGATCATTCTTTGTCCATTTGCAACCTTGACCATAATAGGTTTGGCCTTTTCCAAGGTACAGCCCAACCTCTTGGCTATAGATTCTTGTATGAAACTCAAAGTGCTACCTGTATCAATGAGTATGTGCAGTCTCTCACCATCCACAGAACCATTCAGCCTTATAGTAATCACCCCTCCTTCACCAGATATTAAATTCAAAGTCATTTGAATCTCCTCCATAGATTCAATGTTTTCCTGTTCCTCAGCACCTCCCTGCAAATAATTTAGTTCCTCCTCCTCAGTCATTACCATGTAAGAAGTCCTATTCCTGCATCTGTGCCCATTTGAGAATGGCTCATCACAGTTATATCAAAGCCCTTTCTCTCTTCTAGCTGCCATTTCTGAAGCAGTGAGGAGTTTGAACTGTAGTTTTGTGGCATTTTGGGGTGGCTTTGGTATAGTGCTGGAGTCATCCCTATTAGGGTTGAAAAGGGTAGTGGGTTTGGGTTGTGATCATAATTTTTTGGCTAAAGCTTCTAGGGTGTGTATTTGCCTTTGCCCAAGTTCAATGGCCCGTTGTAAGGACTTGAGTTCAAACGTCTGCATAAATGCCTGCAATTCTTCACTCAATCCACTTATGAAACTTGCAATGAAATATTCTTCTGAGTAGGTTTCATTATTGCATAAGAGCATACAAGCCCTTAACTCCTCAAATCTTTTCACATAATCTGCATATGAATGTGTGTGCCTTAATTTGTTAAACTCAGCAATGACTTTAGACTCTTTTATCTCTTCAAATCTGGCTGAAACAACCTCTAAGAATTGGGACCAAGTGAGGTCAAATTGCTTCATAGAAAACTGTTGGTACCATTGTGCAGCCTTACCTTCAAAATGCATAGAACCTAGGGTTACCTTTTGGTTGTCAGGGATATTAGGTATAAGCTTGAAATACCCATGACACTTCAGAATCCATGACCTAGGGTAGGAACCATCAAATCTGGGAAACTCTAGCTTGGGTAGTGGATTGATGATGTTGGTAGAAGTGTGGTCCTGAATCATTTTGTGACTTGTGAATTGCTGCTTGGGGTTTGATTTAGAAGATGACCAACCTGAACCTGGTTCCTCTAGGATTGACCCTTCTTCATTCTGTTTGGAACCCTTATCCAGATTTAGTAGATGCAGCTGAATAGATGCTGGGGTTTGGGAAAGGTGCTCAAACTTGTTTGTCATATCTGTATTGATGCCATTGATTTGTTCTTGTATTTTAATCTCGGTTGCTTCTCTTTTTGCAGCTTCAGTTTGGAGAATCTGATCTAAATTTTTCTGGGCTGCTTGCAGGTCTTTGAAACGGGTAATCTCTACCATGGAGAAGGATCAAAAAGGCTCTGATTACTAATTGTAATGACTGGGCTTGATGGGTTAATTGTTTGTAATTATTCTGGATCTTTTTGTAATTTTTGGATGATGAATTGTGAATATTTCTGTATAAGAAGATAGCAGTAGAGGGGAGAGTAGAGTGCTTGAGGGAGAAAATAGACTTGAAATGTAATTCTTGCTTGTTCATTCCATATTGAAAACATACATAAATACTAATAGAGGAGGACCAAAAGCATCCAAGCTTGATCCACCATTTAGGGAATTATAACCAATTAAAACATGACACTTGCTAGCTAAAGATAAAAGGGTATTAGTGCCATAAGGCCTTAAAATTAATATTAGCCCAGCCAAAGGAATTAATCGGCCCACTTAGCATCCTTTCAATGGCCCAGCTCCTTTACCTCATTTGAATCACTCGGACCAACAAATTCAACCCGTGTCCGCCCGCCAACCTCAACCCGAACCGGAAAACACTTAGTAACATCCGCCCCTTTTCCAATTGCATCGAAATCGGCATTTTCAAACCCTAATTCCCTTTCTTTATTCTCCGGCGAAACCGAAAGCCTTGAATTCATGACATATTTATTTTGTACAATAAAAACATCATATAAAAAAAATTATTTATAAGAAAAATCAAACCAACAAACCAAAAAGAACAATTTAACATACTTCATAAAAATATAATCAAACCTCCAATAATTCATAACAATTCTCCTAAATTCTTTGTTTTCACGTACCCAAAAAAAATAAAATTAATAATAACGATATAACCAAAAATAAAATTATTATTAATAATAATATAATCAAATTAATATTCACAAGGCAGGCTCGCTTCCATTCTCAAATCTCTTTATAATAATAATAATAATAATAATAATAATAATAATAATAATAATAATAAACTAAAGAAACATTGGTGGAGTTTCTTGGTGATCTAATTGTAAAAAAGCTTCTTGGTGGAGATTTTTCAAAAGTGTTTTAAAAAATGACCTAATTATTTCTTCAGATATAATTTATTAGCCTCAATCAATTCATCAATCGTCTTAACAGCATCCGATTTCTCGTGATTCAAATCCTCGATCTCTAAACTCATTGTTACAATCATAGTGCCCTGTTTTTGGCACTTGATTAGTTACCCGAGCATTGAACGGATATTTAATCTCATTATTAATTAGAGATTCATAAATATGAAAAATTAATTTTAATAACAAATCTAAGAATTTGGCACACGATTAAAAACTCTTCATAACAATCTCATGAATTTGTCACTGGAATTTTTTGGTGTTGAAAAGTTAGGGTGGTGTGGAAACATGGGTATATTGGTTATTTTGTTGGACTTGTTATGGTTAGTAGTAGTTGTTGTTCTTAGGTCTCTGGGTTTCTTTATATAATTATTTATGATTACACTTCAACTAACTTATCAGACTTTAATTATTTATTCGGCCTCAACTCATCGATGATTTTATTATCTGTCGGCAATTGAAATTAACGACAAAGGATTCGCCGATACCGTAGATCTGTCGATAAGCTGTCGGCAAATCACTTACCGACGGCTTACCGACTTATATAGCCGTCAACAATCCCAACTTTTTTTGTATTGTTTTAGAGAATCGGTTTTATGATTGAAGTTGATTATGGTAAATAAAAAATTCCGGTAAAACATATCAATCATAAGCAATTAACTGATTTCACAAATTATAACTAACCGGATTCAGAAAAATTTAAGAACACCTTTTGATGGAAAAATAAAAATAAATAAGAAAGGGAGAAAATTCATCACACTAGAGATAATAAACATATACAATAGGGTTATAAAATCTTCATAATTGTATGATGGGATTTTTATGAATCAATTTTATTTGTACAAAAATTCATCACTAACAACACAAATCTACCATAGTCAGATCAACATAATTTTGGTTGTCAGCAAAATCCATACATGGTAGTAAGAAAACAACAACAAATATAATGTTGATTTCAGAGTAAAATCAAGATTATGTAAACAACACAAATATGGAATGAAAGAATAACAAAAGCGGGAGCAAAATAGATTGATACCATAAAAATTAATAAATATACAAGATTAAAGGTAGAGATATGAGATAGATTTCATATTTGTGAAACACAATTATAGAATGATTAATAAATTAAAGCAAATCTGGATAACCATGAATAGTAATAAAAATAAAATGATTATGTACCACAAGAAATAAATTATGGAAAAAAGATCTAGAATACACATACAAACTAAAATATAAAACAAATACTTGTCATCAAAAAAATACATACCCGAAAGTAAATTCACAAAATTCAAAATGAAATATTCATGAGTCTCTATAATTTTGTAGATCTAGAATTATGAGTCTATATAATATTGTAGAACTGAAATTTTGGTTAACACGTAAAAAAAATAATAAGAACATAAATATTAAATACAAATTACCATGAAATGATTCATAGATTGAATCTTTACTTCAGAAAACGTTGGGACAACCATCGAGGATTTGATAAAGAGATTTTTTTGGAGGGTTGCGACTGTTGTTCTTCGACAGATGATCGGAGTTCTTTAATTGAGAGTGGATATGAGTTGATTGAGAAGTAAAATTCGATGTAAAAAAAAAAACCCTGAATTGAAGATCTTGAGAGGATTAAAATAATAATGGAAGAAAAAATAAATGGTTCATAAAAAAATGGAAGATCAGAAGGAAAAATGGTCCAGAAAAACGAACCAACATTTTTGCGTGAATGGAGATAGAGTAATACATGGTCCAAAAAGCTAGGAAAGGAACAATATTTGAGAGAGCTTTGGAGCCAATACATGTCATCCGAACCAACCACATCTTGACATATAGGTTAGAAATGATCAGTATTAACAAATACAAGGGAAAACGTGTCACTCAATAAACAAATGTGGAACAGAAACTTTCTAAATTTAGAACATAGTTGAAAAAACATCAAATGCTATTTATAGTGTGATAACGCAGGTAACTTAGCTAAAAACTGTATTTATCATGTTCAGTTTGTAGAATCAAAGCAAATGTGATTGTGTAGGGAAGCATTAGTAATCTCGAAAAATTAACCACTTTTCTCAATTATGCTGAAACTCATAGATAATTTTTGTAATTGACCCCTATTCTTTTGACATAAGAGTAATCTTCAATAAAGAACAAGTCCTCTTCCAAACTTGGTTGTACACGGCAATGATAAATTACGCAATAATCATTCATCCATATATTGTATCGGTTTGTTTGAATTAAAACTTTGGCATATTGTGTTATTTTGATTGTGGATGGAGTGTGATGATTTTTTATCGGATATAATAATAGAATTTTGTTTTGGTTTATATCGGTATAAGTTTGTAGATGGGGTTGTGCAAAAAAATAACTAAAAAAGCCTGAAACTGGGCGAAAGAAAACAAAAACAAAATTTGTTATTATTTATTTTTTCCATTTTAAGAAGAAGAAAAGAGGTGGTTCTAACCAAGAACCGCCCTCCGATGTGGCTAACAATTTGACGCGGTATTTAGTTAACAACTGCCTTCCCGCTTTCTTATTAGTATGAACTTTTCCTCTAATGGTTGTTTAAACTCGTTGTTAATCGTTATTTTTCAATCAGTGTTAATCCGCATCTCAACAGCCAATGGAGACTGTACTTCCCTAACCTACATCGACCCAGACATTTCTATATCCCATGGTTGTACATAGTTCGGATGAGTCGAAAGTGTCCCCACCATAATCATCTCCTCGGTGCTTTGCTTCGCACGATCATTGTTTGTTTTGGTCCATAACTCAACTACATTATAAATAAGGTCGTTCTTGAACTCCACCCCATCCTTATGCGTGTCACGATAACCCTACTAGACAATGCACTGGTACACACTAGGGGTGTACATACGGACCGGACCAAACTGATATTTACGGACCGGACTGGTGGAACGGAGTTTTAAAAACCTTGGACCGTAGATTGTACCCGGCTGTGACCATCCAATTACGCTCGGGTCAAAATCGGCTTGGACCAGTTTTTTGATTATTATTTTTGATTATGTTTTTTAACAAACTAATTATTTAATGTGGTTTTAAAAATTATGGGAGACTTCAAATTTAAACATGGGCAATTAGCGGATAGTTGTTAGCTGATAGCTGATTGTATTAACTGATAGTTGATAGCTGATTGTATTAGCTGATTTGACTAGCTGATTGAATTAGTTGTTTGTATAGAAGTGTTTGGTGAATAGCTGATAGCTGATAGTTATTTAAATGTATAAAATGACCAATAAAGACATGGACTTAATTTATTGTTGAGTTTTTTTTATAATAATATAAATTTATATGATAAGTTAACTGAATAATTAGAAAAAAATATATATATATATATATATATATATATATATATATATATATATATATATATATATATACAAGAAAATTAACCACATATACAAGGATATTTGTGCATAAGATAGATGAAGGGAGACGTGAAATATTTATGTGGTAGGTTAACTTACATATTAATTCTAAAGGATAAATTTGTTATTTAACCATATTTTTCAATCCTCTCTACCCAAAACGCTGCTACAAGGAGCGTTTTCTAAAAGAGCTTTTTGGACCCGAAAAGTTAATTAAATCCTCTATTTACCAAATATATCGATTAGAAGATTTGACTGGTCAACCCTCTCAATGAGTCAAATTCTCTAATTTTGCCCCAAACCGTTGTTCACCAAACAAGGCCCATGATATAATATAGTGGTAGCAAACATATTTTTTAGTATTATTATTATTAATTTATAATATAATTATAAAATAACAGTACATAACAGCACACACATATTTAATTGTACCACAAGTTTACATTGTAATATAAAAGATTCTTTAATTAAATACACACACAGAATATTAAATTGTACCACAAGTTTATATAGGAATTATTAAGATTTTATAATTAAATAAAAAATTATACTATAGTGTGAAATAAAAACAACTCATCTCTTAGTTTATATGGACAATATAAACAATCAACAACATTCTTTCATTTAAAAATAATAAATAAATAATTAAAAAACTAAACAAAAGAAAAAAAAAAAGAAAATCGGTCCACTCCGGTCCGAACCGAAAAAATACGGGCTTGGACCAGACTTGAAAAGTCCAATTTTTAAGGACCGTGGACCGGACCAGATTATCACCGGTTCGATCCGTGTTTTTTCGATTGGGCCTATTTTTCTCTCGGCCCAATATGCTCGATGAGAAACCACTCCCCACGCCTAATGTGAGGGATCAGGACTGACTTGACACATAAGAAGATGAGGACCTTGGTGATGTAGTGATAGAAGATAGGCGGGATATCGAGATGAGCTCGATGTTGATGAGATCCCCTTGGCTCGCACTAATTCATTTAATCGAACTAGTTTTTCTTAAACCCGTGTGATGCATGGGGCAAAAAGTTAAAATATAAAAATATAAATTATATTAATATTACTTTTATTATTATTTACTATGTGAAGATATAAATAAACAGAGAGATATAGATGGAGAGAAACAACTAAAAAAATTCACAATAATTATTTATCGAATCCACACTATGTACATGAACATTAAGATTATACGTTATTGAATACTTTTTTGTACACTACATTATTTGTCATGTTCAATCTCGAATCGTCATCACCACAAACTAATAGTTTCAAACCCTTTCGATGGGTGACACGTGACACGACAATATATAACTAACGATGACTTAACACGGGATTCTTTAGATAAAGAGCGACGTTTAAAAGTGATTGACCCTGACGCTTGTTTATCGTCATCGCATATGAAATCATGAGCGGAAATTTCCTTCGTTGAAACTTGAAAGGTATCATAAATATTGAATAGTAGAAAGTTGAAAAATAAATCATAACTACATAAATAAATTAAAAATTAAATTAATAAACATGTATGGACCTTGAAACAATAATTTTAAATTTATACATTACCGGATATATTATTGAAATTAATCTTTGTTGTAAAATACTTCAAAAAATATAATAATCTAACTCTCAAGAACATCTATATAGAAAACAAATACAAAAATCAAATAATTTCCAATGGTTATGTTTAATTTAATATTAACGTAATTTTTTTAAAAATTAAATAATCACATAATCTAAATTTATAATTGCACATAATTCATTTATAAAAAGAATGAATAAAGCAAATTAAATTAATCTAATTGAATGAAAATTGAAATAAAATTCTCAAATCTATACATTACCAGATGCATGACTTTAATTGAATATAATAGATTTAATAACATTACTAGATAATACATTTAAATTAACATAATATTAGAATAAGATATTATTTTAATATCTTATTTCGATTCAAAATTAATAAAGTATATACATACATATACATATACACAAAATTAATGAGCTTTGCACTTAAAATTATGATTACAAACAATTTGATTTTAATTTATGATCAATAAAATATTATAGATTAAATTAAATTAATCTACATTAATATGTAAACAACGTACTTAAAATTCAATAAAATATATACATACACACACATATATAAAAATATGAGAAGAATACTTGTATCATTAAATTAGAAAAAAATATATGATGTAATTCCAAAAACTATTTATAGAAACAATTAGATTTTAAGAAGTCAACCAAATAAACAAAAATACAGAGAAATATTAAATATAATGCTTTATCATATATATAAATATATATTTAATTTATAAAACATTTACTAACCTACTTAAATCTATATAATTACAACCAACTCATATTGGTAATACATTTAATAATAACATATTTGATAAAAAAAATCTGACAATCTTGTAATCTAATTTTATAATTATAAACAATTCTAAATAAAGTTATTATTAATGAAATAAAAAAATTAAATTAATCTACATTAATAGAGACTGATGTAAAAAAAAAGTCTTATGCAGTACCATATAATATAAGATTTAAATTAAACACAAATAAATAATAGACACTTACATCATAATATATAATCAAATCTATAAACAAAATTATATTAATCTATACACATGGACTTTGTAATTAAGAATTGAATTACATACATTAACAGATAATTAATCTAATTTAAACACAATTGATAAAATTTTAAAATATCATAATTTAATTTTAAAATTTCTATAAATTTTTAATAAATAAAAGTAATTTATAAATATTTGATAATAGAATTAATAAAATTCAACATATTTAAAACCCATTTAATTGATTAAATCCAACCCAGACCATAATTAAACCCTAGGTATAAAAGTCGATAACCTTAAAAAATTTGAAGTGTCTTGAATTTAGATCGATACATTACCATATACATGCTTTTAATTAAACAAAATAGACTTAACAACATTATCAGATAATACATTTAAATTAACATGATATTATAATAAGATATTATTCTAATATCATTTCAGTTAAAATTAATAAAGTATATACATACATACACATATACATAATGCTCTCTTTATATACTTAAAAAATGAATATAATTATTATTCTAATATCTCATTTCAATTCAAAATTATATAAAAAATCATATGAAATATCCAAATTTTTATTCTAATATCTTATTTCAATTCAAAACTAATAAAATATATATATACATATACATACACATACACATACACATACAAAAAAAAATACTTATAATTTAATGTAAGAAAGAATAATATAATGTTATTCGGTTATTTAAAATAAATAATTAAATTTGAAGAAGAAAAACAAAATAAAACAAAATACATAGACATATTAATCAAATATTATACTATAATAAAAATGTTTAATTTATTTATTTTCTATAGATAATAGTTTAAATTTATATATTTTAAATTAGAAATACAAATAAAATTCTTTTAGGAGCCCAACTGATAAATAAAATTCTACTCAATTCGGCCCAATTGTTAAAGCCCAACTAAAAAGCCATAACCCGTTTCAGAACTCTACCCATTTTAATCCGAAATTAGACGGTCTATACATCCCACACCACATCCAATGGTCCTAATCTACTCTCACCAGACTAACCCTACTATAAATACCGAAACCCTACTTCTTCGACCCATTCGCCACCCCCACAACCCTAGCCTTCTCCAGACTATTGAAACTGGAAACCAAATCCATTGCTCCGAACCCAACTACAGCTCCTGTTAAGCTTCACCGCTCACACACAACACGAACACCTTTTCCAGTATGTAGTCTAACTCCGCCGCTCCTTCGCCATCTCCGTCTGACTAAAACTCACCGTTCACACACAACACGAAAATACCATGAGCTTCCAAACCCTACCTCTGGTTACATCCTCCATTTCCCTCGCATCCCATCACCGTTCACACACAACTAATAAACACCATAAGTTTCTTATTTGATTCTAAAGCACCACTTGAATTAGACCAGATCTATGCCAGATCTTAAGTTCTAACGGGTCTTGGATCACATGCAGTGACTTTTGTTCTCAACTTTCAAGAATAAATTATCAGGTAAACCTCCGAGCTTCATTGTTTTTTTCAGTAAGTTTTTAAAATGATATTGCATATAAAATTTTTGCAGATCTCGATCTTGTCCTTAACACCCAACACTTTTTTTATTTTTCAAATTTTGAAATATTTATGACCTGTTTTACTTAAAGATATGCAAATTAATTTAAATTCTTAGTATGTTTATTGCATGAAATTCATTTACATATGTCCATCTATGTTGAGATCTAACTGATTTTTATATGTTCATCCAGAACTAATGGTTTGTTCAACAGCTATTGAGTCAAGTCCAGAGTAACAATCCGGTTCATGCCAGATTAGTGGATTTCATATGGATTCTCCTGTTGTAAGGTAAATCATCTCAATTCTGATTTCTTTCATATAACTTTTTAAATAAAAAAAAAAGTTAATCAAAAATTATGAATAAATTTTTAAAAGATGGTTTAGTTATAAATATTTAATTAAAACTTACTGCATGTAATTTCCATTCTAATTAATTTATGATTTATAACTAAAAAACAATGTATTATGATACAATTCTTTATTAAAGATTACATTATATTTTTATACAAATTATGGGATCTGAATCATGTTTTTTTTGCATATTTTAATTAATGTGTCATATACCGACATTATAATCTCTGACATGATTTTTTAATATTGATCCTATATATATGACATTGTTGTTTAACTATCTTAATTTGGAATGAGTATGAAATTGATGAATATCTGTTACACTATTTTGGAATGAGTATGAAATTTATTTATCTTACTGTGAATGACTATGCAATTAATAAATATCAGTCATTCCCTTTGTTGAGATTGTTCTCCCTATATATCATGTTTCTATATCACATTGTATTGATATTGTTCTTACATATTTTCGAAATGACATTGAATATAGACACGTAATCACAAACTGTTAGCTTACCTCATTTGATTATCTTGGATGATAATTATACAACATATATATATGATAATTCTTATAATACTTTTAAATCAAAAAAATATAATATGTCTAAGTTTATCGGCTGGAAATCTCACATGACCTATCTTCGATGATAATGCCTCTGAATAGAGTCCAAGGTCTAAGTAGGTGTAACAATGCCAAGAACAGAGACATATTTTTTAAAAATCTATTATCTATATATGTTATATAATCCATTGACAATATACATTTTATAAGAATGAATAAATTTTAAAAATATAATTACTGCATATAAGCTAACCTAATTTAATTTTACTACAGTTGTTATACATAAGATAGACTTATCAAAAGATAAGTCCTAATTATGTTGTTAAAGTCATTTGAGAGTTGTTGCATGTACAATTTTTAGTTGATAAATAGCATTAACTATTATAAGACTGAGATTAATAAATATAATTATTGATAAAAGAAAGGTAGCATTTTAACTATTTATATTTTCTTAGATAATTTCAAAATGTCATTGAATATAGAAATATAATCACAAAATATATGCTAAACCAATTTGTTTAGGTTGGATGACAGTTATAAAACAGACTAATATATGTTACTAATAATATCTGGATATTTTGTTAATGTTCATTCTATACATCACATTGATATTTTTATCTTATGTTGTGATCTAAATTGTTCTCTACCAGTGTATCAGGTCTGGTTTAACCAACTTTCACAAGGAAACAAACATGCAAGATAAAGCAAGGGAACATTAACAGCTGAAAAAAGATAAGTATACAACATATCTTTTAACATAATTGTATTGCTACTTTTAAATTGAAAACTTTATTATGTCTAAATTTATCGGCTGGAAACCTGACATGACCTATCTTGAATGATAATGCCTCTGAATATAATCCAGGGTCTAAGTAGGTGTAACAATGCCACGAACACAGACATTTCTTAAAAAACTAACATCTGCAATATACTGTTTAATATTTATAATGCAATATTTATTTGTCTATATTGAATCTGAAATCTTATAGAATTAATCTTGCAGGTTTGGAACATATATTCTGGAGAACAAATGATACCTCACAACATGAAGTAAGATACCTACAAATATGTCATATTTAAATTACACTTACATTGACATTCCAAATAAAACAAAACAACATTGCTTAGTTCAATAAAAATAGTTTTATATTAATTATATATTTCTATCACATAACTGAAAGGAGTTTTATTTGTATCTCAGGTATGGAAAAGGGAAAGTGAAGAAGTATTAATGAGCAAAGGGATCACACACACAATAAAAGATAAGTGATAGACTTCAAACTAATATACATATATACAAATAAATTTTATACTTAATAAACTACAGCTTTAAGATAAATTAAGACTAACTTGTTTTGCTTTATCCCAGGTTGTAGATAATTTGCAAAGTTATATATGTCAGGCAAAATAATTCATAGGATTGAAGTTATATGGTATGCACTTGACTCTTATTTAATTTTTAACTACACTTAATAACATATAAATATAATCTTAATTTGTGTAGTTCTAAACTGCAGGTTTAAAGGATTGACATGAAAAAAAGGTATGACAAATTCTTCAATCCATTCAGTTTAAAACATAATCTACTTCAATTTATTTTTTACCTTGTTGAGTGTTGTTTGTTTGTGCTCTTTTTTCTATTAAATCGGTCTTACTCTTCATATTGATTCCTCGCAATGCGCTGCTCCAAATATAGTTGAGAACCTAGAGATTCAAGTTTTGGAATTTTGATAACCAATACATATATGATTTCGTATCCCCTCATTACAGATATTGTATCCAATTTTAATTTTTTGTCCATTTTTTATTTGTCAATTATGGTACGAAAAAATCGATCTGTTGCATTTTTCATAAATTAAATGTCTTTAATTAGGCAAACAAATCGTATGAAATCTGATTTTGTAAAAAATATGATTCCAACTTGAAATATCATAATTATTCAATATTGAATAAAAATATGATACACTATATTTTGTTTGTATATGATTCTATTTTCGTACATTTTTTATTGGTTGGTTTTAGAGTTAAAAAATCGATCTGCTGCATTTTTCATAAATTAAATGTCTTTAATTAGCCAAACAAATCGTATGAATAAAAAATCTGATTTACTGTATTTCCTTTGATTAAGATTCTAATTCTACAAGTGAATCGAATTAAATCAACTACCGATTTTTAAAATTAATTTGTTGTAGAAGATACCATATTTCTTAGAGTTTATTTATGCAAGGAGATCAAGATTTGTTCAACTTAGATATGCTTTAATGTATTATTATTATTTTTTTCAAATTAGTTATATTTGGGGCCTGTAATTTATTTAAGTTTGACGTCTTACTTTGTTTTTTGGATCCCGATTTTTTTAGGGCCTGTAATTTAATATGTTTTCATGCTTTATTTTTGTTTTTCGGGGCATGTAATTAAATTTATTTTTATGGTTGCTTTTATTATGCTTGATTTATCGATTATTTCAATTCAAAATATCGAAAAATATAGTTTATCTTTAATCAAAATCTGAACATTTGACTATTATATAAACAAATTTTATTATCGTAGTCACTAATTAGATGATAGAAGAACTGATTTTAAAACTTAATAATTATATATATATATATATATATATATATATATATATATATATATATATATATATATATATATATATATAT